>JAPDSC010067557.1:237862-293661 GCA_026290005.1 Latrodectus geometricus
TATATATATATATATATATATATATATATATATATAATTATAAATGTTATTTTGCACTTACACACAATTGCAATTTGAAACTTGTATTTCTTTGAAAAGATCACTTGAATTGTCACTCTAAGCTCACTTTTGCACAAGAGACATAATTCAATTAGACCTAGGGCTTAAAGTGAATTTTAAATCACAATACACATGTCTAAGTGGGAATCAAGCATAAGTTATATCAAACTGGCTATTGAACTATGGTTATTTCTTCATGAGGGTTGGTTATTGGATCAAAACCTACAGTTTAATAAGGATTCAGAAAAACTTAAAAATCATGTCCGAGGCTTATGTTGAACTCACGTACTGCTGAACTGAAGATCAGAGAGCTGATAACTCAGCTATCAGTTCGACATTTCTTAGACAGGAAAAAAATCTTTTCAATGGGAAACAGTAAAAGATTTTAGACTATTCCTCCTCCCGCAAACATAAATACATTATATAAGCATTATTATGTATGATTCTTTAATTCACGATGGCTTACTACGTTAATATGATGTAATAAAGGGATTTTGTTAAAGCGGCAAACTGTTTTAAAAAACTAAGAATGTTGAGATTGGCGAGATACTCTAACATCAAGTCTTCAAAAGTAATCACATTAAAATATTAAAAAGCTACAATTTCCTTAAAGATTATTACTCTAATGAGAAATGACATCCATTCAAATTATTAAAAAATTTACGCGGTCATTAAATATATTCATAATGGTGGCCTTGAATAATGCGAGCTGAGAAATTGAAAATTTATTGGTTCGATGTTGAAAACTGAAAGCACACCTCTTATCATGATTTAATGAAGCTGCAAGCTCAGAACAGAAAAATCAAGGTTAAATCCAAGTAGAAAAGTCTCGTAAGCAAAACAACTCTCAGTCGAGTGTTTTTCTGTTTTCCACCCCATTAAGAAGTGTTACAGTCAGAGTGGCGGCAAGGGAATTTCTCATTTTACAGGAAGGAACAGATCAGAGAATAATTTATTAAAGGGATCTCCAATTCAATTTTATATGCAACCTACATTATTGCAATACATCAGCAAACCACATCAAAATATTTTCGTACATTCTTAGTCATGCATTAAAATGAAATAAACTATCTCAAACACAACGTAAAAAGTAACTTAATAGTTGGAAGTTATTTTAAAGCATTAGAACAGCTGCCACGTAATGACTTCCATGGGGGATTTTCATAAACAATAGACCATATTCAGTATTCCAAAGATGTGCATGCAAAAAGCAGAATTGCAATACCCATCCTTTATTGTTTGACTAGGATTTAACTTGGAACCTCCCTTCAGCGATAAGAAAACAATAGTGGTAAAGTATTATCTCAGTAATCTATTTAAGTTAGCACCCGTAAGAAAGTAATGATAGTGCTATAATACCATTGCCCTCAGAAATTTAAATACATGACAGTTAAAAACATTCTGGAACATAACTTTATCTGCTAAGCAACAAGAAAATGTTGTGAAATTAAACTGCTCAAATGATAAAATAACGATAGAATCGCAAACGAACATTGACTTTTTCCCGCCAGTTACAGAAGGACACCCAGTCCGAAACGAGCATTACTGCTAACAAGGTCATAGGAACTTTTTGTATCAACATTGATTTCATATGCGTCTAAGAATGAATCGTTCGACTCAGCCTAGAAATTAAAAATGATACTTTTTAAGTTTTTTTAGAAATTTTTAATATCCAAATTGTTGACACAAAAATTAATCATGGCCTCATTGAGGAATAATTTTGATGTCGCGCGCACGCGATTAAACGCTCCTCCATTAAGTACGTTGAAACTTGACTTTGTATAGTTTCTTTTCACATTTATAGGCTGAAAATATGGGAATCAGAAAAAGTAGCAATTAAATTTTGTATATTACAATCATGGGCTCGAAGTGAATTAGTAAGAAAACTGCGTTCTTCAGCGCGATAAGTTAAAAGCTTGACTAAATTAGTATTTAATTAGAAATAAGTCTTCTCAAACAATAAATTTTTAAAATCTTCGAGAAGTGACGCTTGGAGCTTCTCTTTTGTGTTCAATATGCTCAAGAACACATTGAAAGAATGTCGGAGTCCATTAGGATATGAAGCACTGTTATGGCAAATAATTACAATCAAAACGTTTATGTGGCTTAGAAAATAAAAACATGTTCTTTAACTCGAATACTGGAGTAGTAATCCCCAATCACAGCATTTGCTATTAATGTTCTTTCTAAGAATTACTGCATGATTTTTGCAATGGAAATATTAGTTTGAACTCAGATATTCGTAAACATTATATTTCTAATTTTTATAAAGAAGGATATAATTTCACATTGACAGGAAATTTTTTTTAAAAAATTTTTTAATTTGTTTAACATTTGAATTTTAGATTTTTTTTTTTATTTAATATCAATCTGACATGGCAACATGTAATATTATTCAGCCATAATCAAAATATTATACAGTACTAATCAATTTAATATTTAAGTAATTAAAATTAGAAAAACTAATACTTGTTTCTTCGCGATTTCTACAATTTTTGTCAAAATCTAAAAGATTTAAAATAAAAAAAAAATAAAAAAAAAAAAACTACAGAGCCGAACCCGCAAGATTTCACGGGCCACTATTTCCAGTTGAAAATATGTATCTTACTTTCGGGGAAAAATACAAATATTTATAAAGCTTCCTTCTCAAAATAAACCATAAAAATCTCGCGTATAGATTAGCCAAAAACAAATCGAATGAAATGTGAAACGCTTGAAAATTCCGTTTAGCTACTAAGGTATTAAATATTGAAGTCGAGACTTTTTTCACTCGCCTTTCCGATCGCAATGTATTTCCGATCGGTGGTAGAGTGAGAAAACCGAAAACATGTTCTCTGCAGCGGGCAAAGGCACACGCCTCCGTAGCTTGAAACGAGCAATATTCCGAAACTATATCACAACATGAGATATCAAATTAGCGTTAACTATGGTTTATATAATTTACCACTGCTGCAATCGAAATTTTGAAATTCAATATAGCTTACATCTTAACTTAGTTGGAGGGAGACAAGCATCCTCATATAACTTTCATTCCACCCACATTCAA
Source organism: Latrodectus geometricus (assembly GCA_026290005.1). Classification (NCBI taxonomy): domain Eukaryota; kingdom Metazoa; phylum Arthropoda; class Arachnida; order Araneae; family Theridiidae; genus Latrodectus; species Latrodectus geometricus. The sequence goes on from JAPDSC010067557.1 coordinate 240,969, forward strand.
ATGCAACAATGAATTCATATACAACTCATCCCCGGACAAAAAAAAAAAAAAAAAAAAAAAAAAAATTCGACTTACAAAAAGAATATTAGGAATTTATTAAAATAAATTTAAGTACATCACTAACAAAGTTTTATTTTAATTTTATATGCGCTATCTATTTTTTAGAAAAACAAAATCAAATTGGTGATTACGTTAATTTTAATAATATGAAAAAATTTGTTTATATCTTCTATGTATATAAAAATGATTGAACGATTTTACAAACATCCATTTATTAGTTGTAAAACAAATTACAATAGCTATCATGATTACTACCCTTTGAGATTGATTCAATGAAAAATATCTTGCTCAACAATGAATTATTTATTATCTACTAAAGTGTATCAAAATTAAAAAGGGGTGGGACAGAATCTTCTTTCCTTCAAAATCTTTTTATTTTTTTTAAAATAACTTAATTATAAGCATTAAACAAAAAAACGTTATCTCTTATGACGCGTAGAGATTCTTCGACAAATAAGACTTACTTCGTAGCACACATATATAAGTAGTGAGGCCACATTAAACTTCCTTTTTCCATGACAAATTACACTTAGTTCGATGCAACTTAGTGTATAAAAAATACAGGAAGATATTTTAAATTTGGTACTCACATTTTCCAATATATTAATTCATTTTTCTTCCGAGGTTCGTATTAAAATGAAACTTATAATTTAAAGTATAAATTTTAAAAAAAATACTGAAAATTTTAATTTTTGACTTTGAAAATGATTTATAATTTTTACGAACAAAACTCAAAACTTTCTACACATTATTTAATAGTTTTAAATGAAAAGGTATAACATGCGATGAATTTTCCTTTAAAGTTATGTTAGACACAAAAAATAATCCATATTATTAAATATTTGAAACAGGATTTGTATATATATTTACGCTAAAATTAAATATATTAGACGCATAAAAATTTCCAGAAAAGTATTTGAATTAAGTAAAAAAAAAAAAAAAAAAAAAGATTTAACATTCCGTTTAAGCAATTTTTCAAAGAAAATGCTATAAAAATCTTCAGGAAAACAAAAGGATAATTTTACTTGGCCAAGTATTAGACGGTACAGTTTGATGCCCATAAAAATAGCACTGTACATATTAATACTGCTGTGATAAGAGTAGAGAACTGATAAACGAAGGTTAAATTGGAAGATGAGAACTGTCATTCGCATTGAAGTGAGAATTATGTGCATAAAAGGAAAACAATCTTTATGTTCAAATATAGCATATCTAAAGTCTACGTTTGATAAGATTTTATAGAGGCGAATTTGCGTGTTTATTCCAAATTTTAGAGAGAAAAAGAACGGAATAAAGTAAATATTTGAATCACGAAAACCACTTAAAAACATTTCAAACAAGAAAATTTTATCAACATTAGATAAGTATCAGAAGTACAAATAATTCAAAAAGGATAATAGTATTGTTAAATAATCGAAACATGTGCTTAAGAGAGATTTGTTTTTATTATTTTAGGTATATTTTAAATTTAAGTGCTAATTGAGAATATATAATTGCTTATCTGTGATTCAATATATATAAATAGGTTATGTTCTTCAAATGTAATAGAATCGCAAAGGACATCAATAGCTGAATAGACCAGAGTCGGATAACTTAAAACAAATTAATAATAGCAAGATTAAATGAGAAAAATAATTTTATCTTCAAGTACCATGTCTTATCATTAAACCTTGAAAATATTAGATATTACAATTATAGAACAAAGGATGTGTGCTAAATTAGAGCGCTCTTTAACTAATCTTGAAAATAAAGCAAAAGTTAAAATTATGATAGTTATAGATCAAATATCTTCAGTTTATTCATTGAAGGCTTCATCTGCCAAATCGATTAACTCTACTTAATAAGCTATGATATGCATAATATATGGCTATATATTCATAAGAAGTATAGAAATATGAATAACTTTAATTTTAAAAATAATAACATACTATTTTATCATTTTTCTTATCATCGCTTTATGGAAGCTAATAAATTTGGCAAATGAAGCATTCAAATAATCTCATCATAAAATGCAACATTAAAATAAGTGAGCGATCATTCGTTTCGAAAAGACTAATGACTTTAAAAAATATTCAAAAAGATCATGCTGGAGAACTTCTCATAAAATAAGCATCAGTTCGAATTTAATTATGACATTTAGGTCTCACGATTAAGTAAGTCACTTTGATTAGGTTTGGTTGTTGCCTTATGATGTTTAACACAAATCAGAGCCCAGTTTAAAATGAATTCTGAATCATTATATACTTATAACCATACCTGAGATGGAAATAAAATCTACAAACTGCAAGATGGAAAGCCTAAAGTACTAACCATTTTAGCAACCAATTTTTTTTTTTTATTATTATCATGTTATCTCAATCAATTTCTATAAGAAGATTTTATTTAAAATATTGAAATTTTCAGGATCCTTAAAAAGTGGAAGAACGTGCGTGTGAGCAGAAACTCGCTTTTTTTTAATGATTCAGTACTTTTTGTGCAAAACTGCATGGTGGGACTTTGGAGGAGGAATACAAATAAACACTAAATGAGTGGTTTCACTGTAAGCAAAGTGCATAAAAGCAATGTCTTGAAGATTTTGGTTTTTCAACCTATGCTTGTGGCCTGGGATTACAGTTTTAAAGCAATTCTTAACTAACTAAAAATTTTCATATTTAACTTTTCTAAAAATTTTCATATTGTATAGAATTGAACCTATAAGTTTTTAAACTGAAAACCAAAAGGCTAATTACTCAGCTATACACACAAGTTCATTATAGTGTTCATCATCGCTTCTACCTAAGGGAAAATACTACTGAAACACTCACAATAGTCTAACGGCATTCCGGAAATCTTTTAGCTTTAAATTAATGCCTTTTCAATTGTGAAAAAGTTAAAAATGTACAGGAACTATGACGAAGCAGTTTATATGAAATACTGTAAACTGCTATTTATAGAAAAAAGAACATGACACAAAAAAGGACTTCAATAAAACTTTTAAGTGAATTCAAATTTGAAGAAAATTGGACTTATATTTTCATATTGATTCAGTGCGACTGAATCAACATGAAAACGCTGTTCCTTCAGAATCACAAATCTTAATATACGATATCATTTTTGATGATAAGTATTCACAAATAATCGGTTTGATATGTTGAATTAATAAGAAAACATAATATTTTATTCTAAAATAAAGCAATTTATTTTCCCAAGCAAAACAAAGTGAGATAATCCAAACAAAATGTTCAAGTGCAAAATATAATTTATATACAATACAATTTTGAGTTTCTTTCGGTAACTCTAAATCAAAATATATATAATATATTTTGATTTAGAGGTACCCAAAGTATATTAATACGGTAATGTGTATTAATGCAAAATACATTAGTACAATAACAAAATATATTTATATGATAATGTATAGGATATCTGGAAAAGGAAGATTTACATAAATTTAATTTTAAAAAAAACAAATATTTCGTATAGAAAAATTTACACAATGCATTATTCTCTTAAAGATAATGTAGTTGAATGCAAGCAATCAACGAGGTACTGTTTAGGAGAATGTTAATTTATTCAATGCGACTAAGTTTGGTTTGGCTTTTTTTTTTTTTTTTTTTTTTTTTTTTGCAAACGAGGACTAATTAAACCTTTGATACGACCAAAATTCTGTTAATAGGATACTTACTATATTTAATTAGCAATGTTAATTATAATTTTAAATTATTTTATTGGTTTGTCACTTAGTCGCATCGACTTTATAACGTAAAGCGAAAATTACGGCAATCCATCTAAAACGAAGTTACCTAAGACAAAGATACCCTACATTAAACATTTCCTGCATATGAAGTAAGTATTAGCTATGACATTAATGCCTGAAAAGCACATTTCTATTTACCTTCTTAGTTTTATGTACCTTTATTTACATTCTGCTTCTGTATATATATTTTTGTTGATAAAAAGTATTTGAGCTGAGAATTTTGCAAACTACCATACTGAATCAAATTATTCTTTCAATCTATGTAAATAAAACCTTTATTCTGTGTGTCCAGCGAAATTCTGTACAGAGTTGAATTGAGAACGGCTACACGGAATGCTATCTTAAAACATAAGCTGTTTCATTTTGAAATTTTTATTGAAGCGTTTTATATTAATTTAGGTTATTAATTAACGCTGATTTGAACCCATTGTAAAGTTGCTTAAAAAACCCTAGTTTAAACTTTTCGCAAAAGATTAAATTTATACGAACGATGGTTGAAAGGATGTAACACATTTCGTGAACCTTGCTCGCCTAAAGAATGAAGGCATGTAGTCCCCCCCCCTTTTCAAAAACAGATAAAAGTAGGTTTACGACTCCACGGTGGCTTATCAGCTGCTGCATCAAGTCACCGAATATGTCACGCGATTGGGGATAGTACTGTGGATGAAAGTAAGGCAAGGCATTGGTTTCACAAATTTGTGCCTCTGTAATTACGCAAGATTGTGCTTTGTGTCAAGTGGTTCACTGAGTTGCTACCAACGATCCAAACGGTGACTGCGGACCTGTACTCACAGTAATTGGAACGTGTGCAACAGGCAACAAAAAGAGCCACAACACCGGTTAATCCTAAGAATGTACTGTTCTTGGCCGATAACGCGAGGGCGTGTGTTGCGCAGGTGGCCAGGAATACAATACAGTGACTCGGTTGGGAGACTTTGAGACATCCTCCTTATTCATCTGATATTGCACCATCAGATTAACACCACTTCCATTTTTTGACAATAATCTTCGTGAAAATTCCTTCACCAATGAAGTAGACATGCGTCAAGCAGTCACGGTCTTCTTAGCGACCAAAACCTCCGAGTTTTATCGCAAGGGAATTGCACAACTGGGACCAAATTTGGTAGAAAATACTGGGTACTGATGGTGATTACTTTGAGGCCTAAGAATAGGCAACACTTTCTGTAGGTCATGTTTTTTTTATTCACTAAAAATTGCAGGAACTTTCTCGTTTACCTTGTATTAAAAAATATTGATCGCACCACCTACAATTAACTAACAATTAATATTTACTTTTTTCAATGTTCTAATGCACCGCCGATCAGAAATGCACTAGAAAGCACAATGAAAGAATTTCTAACACAGTGTTTAATAAATTGGTAACTAAGAAATTTTCAACACCTCGCTCGATTTGTTTTCAACAGATCAACACATGAAACTTCCTTTCGAAGTAAAATAGTTTTGTGAAGAAAGGTAAGTAAAAAAAATAGCAAATATCTTTATAACATAGTAAATATCGCTATTTTCTAAATCGCAGTTTTTCCCAAAAAGTTATGTATATCTTTTTCACAAAAACCATACTCCACGATTGAGCTTGGCCATAGTTTGATATAAGTGATATAAAAGTTTGTTATAAAATTCTGGGACAGTTAAACATGAAGTAAGATTTTGAGGGAAAATTTTTTTAGCCATTACTGAGTCCAAAGTCATAACTATTTAATCATGTGACCTATTAAATTAAATAAAAAGAGACTTACGCTTACATTTTTTTAATTTTATATTATACACTTAGATTGAAATTTTAACCGACATCACAGAAAGTCAGACAAAATTTAAATAAGGTTTTAAAGTTAAATTTTTAAGTTAAAACCACAACATACATTTTTCTTTCATTTTCACATATTAAGCTAATATCATTCCAGTTAATTGGTCTTTCACATTAAAATCAATATTCGCACAATAACGGTTAAATGGACCAACTCTCTACGTTTTAAAGTAGATTTGATCATTGCGAACATGCATAGCTGAAGATGGATATCGAACTTCCAAGCCGTTGATATTCAGCAACCATAGTTTGACTCAATATTATATTAACTATTCAAGAACTGACGACTTTAAATAACTATTTTATCAAGCACAGTGCATAAATTCCTATTAAATAAACTTAATTGAATTATTCATTTAAAGTACCTTATGTATATAGGGTGACTAAATATTTTTTACAAATTAAAAGGGGCAATAATAAACATCCAGACAAGCAATAATTATATAGGAACATAGGGTCGCATTCCATTCTGCAAGGCAGAAAAGAGGAATTCTCCCCTGAACATACAACAGTGTTGGATAAGAGATTGAATAATACAAAAAGTTTCACAACTATATTTATTGTTAAGTGAAAACCTCACAGCAAATGCTGAAAATGTCGACCACGTGTTTCTTTGCACAGTTGACAACCGGAGAAAGACTGGTGTCGTGTTAATTTTGTCAGCGGCAACAGAGATTCTAGCTACGAGATCTTCAGCTGAATCCACAAGCGGCTCATACACTAAAGATTTTATGTGCATCCAGAAGAAAAAGTCCAGTGTGATGAGGTCCAGTGAGCGAGGAGGCCAAGCCACAGATTTGATTTGTGGGGTTTAATGGCACAAGGTCCGATTACGGACAAGCTGCGCCAGACATTGTATTCAGTATAATTTTATTTGTTTATTAAACTCACTGGTAAAATGCAAGAATTGTTAAAATTAAATCTAAATTTTCATAAGATAAAATTATATTTTGTTTAAAAAACCTACGACACGTAAAAAGGAAAATATATTAGGATTTGGGCTTATACCAATTAAATTTTCCAAATTTAAAGGTACAGAGCTAAAAAACAATGAACGAAAGTCTTTAAAAACAGGACATTCGATTAAAATATGATAAATGGAATATGCAACATTACATTTTACACAACGTGGTGGATGTTCGTTGAAAAGTAAATGCTTGTGAGTAAATCTCGTGTGACCGATCCTGAGACGAGTCAATTTGACATCTAAATTCCGTACTTTTAAAACAGGAAATGATTTAATGGATGATGTTATGAGGTGCAACTTATTGTTTACTTGTGAATTCCAATTCTCTTGCCCCAATGCGAAGATATGTTTTTTGACAGCCTTTTTAATATCTGTAAGGGGAACTTTGGGATCACGAATAATAGAAGCCGATTTTGCTGCTGTGTCCGCCATTTCATTCCCAACAATTCCCAAGTGACTGGGAAGCTAGCAAAATATAACATCAAACTCTCTGTTGTATAATGTATACAGTTGGTGAAATATAGTAGTTACAACAGGGTGACAATCACCATTAAAATTACTCAACTGTTTTAGAACACTCATACTATCGGTATATATGCAAAATTTACGATATGAGCTTGTTGTTAAAAATTGGAGGGCATATACGATAGCAGTAGCTTCGGCCGTATAAATACAACAAGAAGTATGGAGGCCATAGCTATAAGTGATATTATTTAAGATTCCACCACAACCAACATTATTATCTGTCTTAGAGCCATCCGTGAAACACGGTATGTATTTTGAGTATTCAAGGCGGTGGTGAGCAAATAGTTGTTGGTAAATGATTGGAGAAGTGTTGTATTTAATATAATTAGCAAAAGGATTCAAAATAACAATGTTAATAATGTTCCATGGAGCTAAACCCAACAAATCAGTAGGTACCGGCTGTATATCTGAGAGGTTTGATTTTGAGATAGAAGATTTTATCCTCTCTATAAAGGGAAAGATATTGTAGGGGCGAGCGACGTACAGTCTCTTCAGACTAAGTGCAAGTTCAGTTGATTTCAGCGGACGATTGGGAATTGACATTATTTTAAAGAAATAGTTAAATGATAACTGCTTACGTCGCAAGTGAAGTGGTGGTTGTCGACAAATCACATATAAGCTTTGAATGGGAGAAGTTCGGAAAGCACCTGCGCAAATTCGAAGGGCCTGATGGTGTACAGGATCCAGTCTACGAAGAACAGAGGCCTTTGCCGATCCATATACAACACAACCGTAATCCATTCCAGATAATGTGAGGGACTGATAAATTTTGAGTAACATTTCACGATCGGCACCCCAAGAAGTGTTTGAAAGTACTTTTAAAATATTTAACGACTTTCCACATTTTTTCTTTAAATATAAAATGTGAGAGAGAAAAGTAAGCTTTTTGTCAAATATAACTCCAATAAATTTAATTTCATCGACCATTGGTATAGGTGTGTTTCGTATATTGATGATTGGATAAGCATGAAGTCCAGTTTTACGGCAAAAATGAACACATTTACTTTTAGTTGTAGAGATTTCGTGTCCATTCCTATCACACCAGGAAACTATGTTATTTACAGCAAATTGTAATTTCCGTTCGAGTATAGGAATACTAGAACCTTGACAGGAAATCTGTAGATCATCCACATATAATGAACCATGAATGGAAGGTGGAAAGGTATTTAAAATATTGCTTATATGGAGATTAAAAAGAATAACACTTAAAATGCTACCCTGAGGCACTCCCTCAGCTTGTGTAAAAGGACTTGAGAAAGTCGATCCAATGCGGACTTTAAAAATACGTAATGCTAAAAAATACTGGATAAAAAGAGGTAGATTACCTCGAAATCCTAACTCAAACATTGTGCGGAGAATACCATGTCTCCACGTTCTATCATAAGCTTTTTCTATATCTAAAAATATAGAAACCAAGTAATTTCGTCTGACAAAGGCATTACGAATATCCGATTCGAGATATATAATAATATCTAGAGTAGTTCTACCTTTACGAAAACCACTTTGAAGTGAAGGGATACATTTATTTTTCTCTATCAAGTAAACAAGACGCCTATTGACCATACGTTCCAGTGTTTTACTGAGGCAACTCGTAAGTGCAATGGGTCGATAACTTAAAGGGTTCGAAGGATCTTTTCCAGGTTTCAGTATGGGAATGGTAATAGCTTCTCGCCATAGATTGGGGTATTTATGCTCTGTCCAAATTCTATTAAACAAGGTAAGTAAGTTATTAAGGGAATCAGTACTTAAGTGATGTATCATTATGTAGCTAATTCCATCTGGACCAGGACTAGATTGTTTAGTTTGAGATAGAGCTCTTCTTAATTCTAATATCTGGAATTCACTGTTGTATGGAAGGAAATTTCTATCTTCGAATTTTATAGGAAATCGTTCAGAGTGTTTCTTAACTTGGAGAAAGTTTGTATTATAGGATTCAGGGCTTGAAACTTTAGAAAAAGTTTCAGCAAGTTTATTTGCAATGTCACTGGGAGAAGAGTATGTAACAGTACCCTTTATCAGGACAGGTATAGAAGAATCCTGATAGATCCCATTTGCTGCCTTTATTTTCTTCCATAATTGTTAATTGGATGTAGATGTTGAAGTTACATAACGGATCCATGATTCTTTCTGGCTTTGATGTCTTGTTTTACGAGAAAAAGCTTTGGCCTTTTTGAAAGCAAGAAGATTCTCCGTGGTTGGATATCTTCTAAATATGCCCCATAGCTTCTTCTGTTCCTTGTATGCTAAGCGACAGGCATTATTCCACCAGGATTTTTAAAGTTTTTTGGGTTTTAAAGAAGATTTTGGAATAGCTGTATCGGCAGCACAAATAAATAATTTTGTGACCTTCCTAACAGCTTCATCAATATCTTCAGTCTTGACTATTGTTTCAGTAATAAGAGCTAATTTTGTGAATAAATTCCAATTTGCTCGATGATAGCTATATGTAGGTGGTCTTGGCACCATTCTATTACATCCACTCTGGTGTATGGAAAGAGGAAAATGATCACTGTTATGAAGATCATTTTCAATACTTAAATTCAATGATGGCAGAATTGAAGGAGAACAGATGGCTAAGTCTATGGAGTGAAATGTTTTTATAATTTGATGGAAGTATGTTGTTTCATTAGTATTCAACAGACAGAGACAATTTTCAGAAAGAAACTGCTCAATCTGACGGCCCCTAGAATTTGTATTCAAACTTCATAGGTTATTGAGTCCATTGAAATCGCCAATCAGCAAAAAAGAAGCAGGTAACTGTTCAACTAAATCATTAAGATCTTCCAGGTGGATATTATCATGTGGAGGAAGATAAATGCTGCAAACTGTCATAAGCGATGTTAAATGTATTCGAATAGCTACTGTTTCAAGGTTGGTATTTAAGGAATGTACAGCAGTAGGGTATTTCTGAGATGAAAATATGCACACTCCTCCAGATGTCGTGGCGTTTTCATTGCAATCTTTTCTATAACAATTATAGCCCTGTATCTTTATAGAGTTTTTAGGTTTCAAAAATGTTTCTTGAAGGCAAACACAGACAGGGTTTTGAGAAGATATTATGTGTTTGATATCCTCATAATGAGCGCGAATGCCATGACAATTCCAGGAAATGAAAGTAGTTATTCTTTAGTTTCTAAGCCCCTTTTTATGGGGTTGAGCATCTTAGATAGCGCTTCACTGATGGTTTTGTCTTCTTTTAAAAGATGTAAAGAAGCTGCATCTGATTGAATAGAAAGGAGAGATTTTCTACTTGCCAAAGAGGACTTTTTAGGGCCTTCTTTAGCCTCTTTTAGTTTCAAGGCCTTAAAAGCTTTGGACCTCGAAGAAGTTTTCTGCAAGATGAGACTTTGTCAATTTTTTCAGAAATTACAGGAAATTCAATTGGAGGAAGAGTTGTATTTTCTGTTTGGGTGACAACAGTTACTCTGACCTTTTTTACTGTACTTGCATAAGTTATTCCTACAGAGGGAGTTCGAGCTGTTACAATGTGTCTAGCTTCTGGATAGGAGATGTTATTCTTAATTTTCACAGTTGTTATTTCTTTTTCTAAAGTCCATGTTGGACATAAGCAAGAATAAGATGGGTGATTACCTTTGCAGTTTACGCATCTTTCTTTTGCTTGACAGTCCGAACTCTCATGCCCAACTTCAGCACAACGAGCGCAAGTAATATTTCCTCTGCAATACATTTTGGTATGTCCAAAACGCTGGCATCGGAAGCATCGTAATGGGTTGGGAATATATGGACGTACAGATAGTGACATATAGGCTACTTTGATAGTTTCAGCCAGCTTTGGTGTATGAAATGTAAGAATTAAATGTTTAGTGTTGATAAATTTATCATCTCTTTTGATCTTAATTCGCTTGACATTGCAAACCTTTTGACTCTGCAGATTTTGACATATTTCTTCTTCTGGGACATTTAAGAGATCGGCTGCTGAGATTACGCCGTAAGAGAAATTAAGGCGACCATGGGGTATGACAATGATATCTAGATGGGCTAATTTGTGTACATGTTTTTAATGGATATGCTTTGACTAACAGAAGATGTTTCAATGAGTGAATCACCGGAACGTAGTTTTCGGATAGACTTAACTGCATCAAGGTAACCAGATATACCCTTTTCAATAAGAAAGGGAGAGACATTTAAAAATGAACCTTCTTTTAATCTTATAATGAAAAATTTAGCACCAGCAAAATCTATTTGTTGCTCCCGAGGGAGAGAAAGAGAAGAAGATATTTCCATGGAGAAACTAAAATATTCGAGGCCTGACGGCACCACCCACCATGGAGCCCTACAAGGGGAAGCAGATAACTGCAACAATGCTAATTAGATCTTATACGCTTTCTATACAAAACTGGTGTGCACTCCACCCTTAACGAGTCACACAAGATCGCTTGATCCATTAGAGCCGATTGGTGTTAAGAGGACCACTACACACCTGCCGTTTACCTGAAGCAGAGGCCAAAGTAATGTGTTGGCCTCTGATTACCTCAATAACCAGGACCCTCCTTTCCAGGGACACGGGTCTCCACGCACGGCAAGCACGTGGGTGATTTAGTCCCCAAGAGTAGCTAATAGCAACAGAGCGGCGATAGCTGCTCAAGGAGAGCCCTCAACCTCAGAAGCAACCACAATGAGGGAGAAAAGGAAGAAAAGCAGAAGAGAGGAGAGAAGAAAATAAAGAAGAGGACAGATCACTGGGGTACCTCGGGATTGTGACACCCGTGTTTACTTAATGAAAGTAAAACCCCTGAGGGGGGGCCAAGCCACAGATTTACTACCTCCAATTCATCGTGCGGGATAGCATTCCCGAGAATTTTTGGACGATGTTATCTAGATAATATTTGAGATGTTGCGCCGTTTTTAAAGATCAAGGTCTACTCTGATAGGTTTTCTATGGTAACCAATGAGAGCAAAATGCTGCTTCCTCTTTGCAAAAATTTGCATACGCTAAATTCGTGACATATTCTTGATACGTTTCTACTTTCCCCTTTTCTTCCTCTCAAAGTGGAATGAGACCCTATGTAATTATTGCTTGTTTAGATAAGCACTATCACCCCTCTTAATTTGTAAAAACAATTTAAAATTACCCTGTATTTTATTATCGTTACTGGGTTTATAAAATTAATCAAATAATTAATTGATTTTCTAAGTATATTATAGTACAATAACTGTGCCTTCAGAAGAATTTCACAAAATTTATTTTTCAATAACAAAAGTTTTTTTTTATAAGCCTACATGTACTCACTACTAAGAAATATAAGATACGCTTGCCAAACCTCCTAGTTTGACCGGGACAATCTCGGTATTTAAATAAAATCCCGGTGTCCCGGCTGGTTTACCACTTTACGTCCAGGTAAAAATTAAATTTGATTTTATAGATGCCCAAAAGTGTCGAAAAATAATTAACTACGAAAAAAAGATTATTTAGTATAACTGTTTTGTCATTTACTTCTGTACTGTATAAAAAGTGAAAACTAAATACAGTACCATAAATTCATTCAACACGAGAGTATCAGTTTCTATCAATGATGCTTACGCTTAAAAAAAAATTTAGATTTTTAAAAGTCTGAAAGCATTTTTAGGACAAACAGTAAAAAACGTATTTACTGGTTTAACGCTCAAGCACTACTTGTGGTTAATTTACGGACTCTGTTTAATAAGGCCAATTTGGTAATAGAAAAAGATTACAGCTTTTGAGATTGCGAAGCTCATAAAAGTCTCAAAAGAAACCTGACAGAAAGATCCTTCAAACTATCGAGTGCGAAAGAAGAATTTGATGTTTATGAAAGATGCATTGTATACTTGGACCTTTGGGAGAATAGTTAGTCATCGCAATTTTCTTTATATGTGTGTGTGCACCCAATATGAAAATAACCATGATCAGCTGTTTGACGAAGTTTTGCTTGTTAAGGAGAATTTACAGTCAAACTGGGAACAATGAGAGCAAGTAGAGACTACCAGAGATATCTTTTCAAGTGATGAAAAATGACTTGGGTTATTTGGTCACTTCAAAGAGAATCACGGTTTCTCAGTTGAACAAGCCTCCAATATGATCAAGATTGTTGAGATTGATCTTACATGGAACATCAACACCAGTTAAGAGTATTTTCTCTTAGGTGGATTGATGCTAAGGGTTCGATGAAAGGATCTACAGTTACAGGCTTGATCACATGTAAAATTGATAAAGAATTAGCTTGGGAAGATTTTAACAAGATTAAAACCAAAAAAGACTTTTTAAAAAGAATTCCTAGGCAATGAAAAGTACACATAAATAATGTAATGAAAATGTGTATTTTCAAGGTGTTTTTTACTTAAATAACTAATAAATATTAACATGTAAGAAATGAAAAGTTTGAATTTATATTCTTCTGTCATTTATTTTTACTCCTGTAGTGTGGGTTTCTAATCAGTAACCATTTATTCATAGCACTGAGAATAAACTACCCTTTAAAACACTCTTAAAACCCGTCAAGAGTGAATCCTTGAACACGCGCGACGCTGGAGGCATTCTGGTATTTCGATTGAACATTTCAGAAATCTTAAATCTACTTGTACAGGATACATCCAAAAATAATTTCCCTGCACTCTAACTTTAAATTGTAGGTCCTGATCTAATTAAAGCTCATGAGCAAAAAACGAAATCAAACTGTAAAAGAATAGTTCACGTTTCATTTATTTTTTAATTTTATAATTTCCTTTAAATTTTACTAAAGGAAAATTTATCATCATATCATAAAAGTCCATTTTCAGTTGAAAATTTTCAAGTCTAAAGTTTATGATTTGTTTTTTACATGTTATGAAACTATAGAACAAAAATGTGTCAGTTTTTTCCTACAATGTCTGTCAGAGAATCACATTATTAAATTCAGAAAAAAAAGTTTTTAGCAAAAATGGTGTTTTTACTACCAATGCTTCTTGAAATTTACTCGCAGCGACATCATTATTTCGAACAATATTGTTCTGAAGAAGCATTGTTTAATTTGAATAATTAAGTGGCCACGCAAATCTAGTACAGGGTTTACAAATGGCTCTAACTATTTAATGAAAAAGAAATTGATAAAATTAACACAGAGTATTGACGGAGCATCAAAATATTGCATACATACGTCATAAATGTTCTACGTGATTTTCTCTAGTCACAAGGGCAATATAGAGGTGATAATTCATTTATCATTTTACATTCTGAAGCATGCCTGCAGTCACCGACGCAAGTGCTTCACAAATGCATACTTTGAATTTAACTGCTTTGAGCATGGAAATCACATACATTCTCATAACCCTAGATAAAAACCGTAGGGTGTCAAGGATGTTTACGCCAACATTTACTAAAGCACTGGATCAGTTAAGAGGAGATGCCGACAATGTTTCCCCTTAACTGACTCGAATGGCCCACGAGATCTTCGGACTTGACACCCTGCGATTTCCACCTATGGGGTTATGTGAAAGACAAAAGGTATGTGCTTCTCATACCCAAAGCAACTGAAGAACTCAAGTATTTGTAATGCACTTGCGTCAGTGACTGTAGATGTTTCAGAATATATGGCGTGAAATGGCCTACCGATGGTCTGTATGATTAAGGGAAGTCACATAATACACCTGTAACGTTTGTAAGCGAAATTTTGAAATTACGTTTACATTATTTTATCGATAAATTCTTTTTTAATAGTTACAGTTGTTTGTAATCGCTACATTCATTTTGAATTACCTTGTACTTGGACGAACTCAAATTCCAATTCAATCTTCGAAAAATCAAAACATTGTCAGAAAATATCTCTAATTATCTGCTATATCTAAACATAACTCATTATTTTATACAAATACAAAAATTTTATATAAATACAAATCTTCAAGCAATAAATCTGAAAACTGCAGTTGATAAACCAGTCCAAGTCCCTCCTATAACTATCTATAAAAACATCAAATTAGGAGCAAAGGAATTCTGCTTTGCCTCTTTATAATTAAGATAAAAATAATTATTTCAAGTTTTGATTATTTTCTATAAAAAAAATTACTGAATCGTAGAAAGAATTTAAACATTTTAACCTAATTAACTTTATTCTTTTTTATACAGCCTATATAAATGAAATAAATTAAAAATTTAATAAGATTAGTAAAACCATGAATTTAAAAATACAGCAGTTCTTAGAGATAAATTGCAAAAAAAAAAAATTTAGGGTAGTGAAATAAATGTAATTCATAGATATCACAAAATAAAATTTTAGCAAAAAATATTGATACCGAATAATTGGTCAGTCATTCAATCATTGCTTTATTGATCACGAAGGCTGATTCGACTGGGACCTAAAGTTTAAGCGCGGTTCTCAAGTACAACAAACATCTCCAAAGATGAAAGTCAAATCCAAGAATTGTTAAACTGAAAAAAGATCAGAGCCTTAAGTATTCAGCTATCAATTCAGCAATAATTAAGCCAAATTCATCTCTTTTATAATACAATAATTAAGCATATAATTGAATGTATGATATTGTGCAGGAAAGAAAAATTCGGAAAAAGTAGAAATGTTTTACATAAAATTGAAACTGAGAAAACCTATTAAAATATAATCGTGAAATTTTTATCTCAGGTGTGCATATTTAATAAAGTATTAAATAATGTTTTATAAAATAACAGAATATTCATCTTTTTTGAAATAGGGAACTGTTACAGCAGGTGCATCCACATCCAGCTGCATATTTGTGTGTAGTAATCTCTGCAGACTGTTTTATGATTCCAATGGATGCATATATAATTACAGCAATGTTCAACATTACAACTTAGTCCATATTTCAATACTCCTTTTAAATTGGTATAAACTACAAAACTATTCTAAATGCAAATGACTTTGAAAAGTATGTCTTCATAAACACATCATAGTAAACAAAATTTCACACATTATAATTTTTTTAGGCACATTAGTTTTATAAATAGGGATCTATTTTAGTAATTTAATACTTTATGAACTGAGCAAATATGTTTCTTTCCACATTTGACAATAGATGTATCAGCCATCCTTTTTGGATTGGAAATAATTTATCTTCATAAGCACATGTCTTCATTTACTGTTTTTTTTTAAGCTTTTCAGGAATGAAAGTTGATTTTACAAATTACAGTGGCCGTAGTGTCAAAACATTAATCAAGAAGAATCATTTTAAAGGAAAACATTACGCCTCTTCCTAACAGCTGCCCCAAGGATGTAGTACTTTATGAGGCTAATCTTCCTCCTTTTAGTCTTGCTAGAAACTCAAAATTGATTAAATACTATAATAAATTAAAAAGTTATGAAAACCAGAATCGAACCTCATAATACTTCTGTAAATTGAAAAACAACCAGAAATAAATAGTCCATTTAGTCTGGCCGATAAAATGAAGATCATTTCCCAATCAGTGGAGTATTTATTTCTGAAACCCTGTGTCAACCCGATTGAGAGTTTGCCTGAAGAGTTCACTTCCACACTGATCTTCTGTCCCATACAAATAAAAGGTCAGGCGTGCCCGAATGCTTACGACAGCTTGCTCTCGAGATCATAAATAGTATTCCAAGTGATGTTATATTGTTATACACCGATGGTAGTAAAGACGAGTTAAATCGCACAGGGAACGGTGTCTTTATCGAGAAAATTTCTATACGGCTCTCTAGACGCAATCCAGAAAACTGTTCAATACTCAGAAGTGAATTAATCGCTATAGACGAAGGATTAAATGCAATCCTCAACAAAAGTGACTCTAGCAACATTTGGATCCTTACCGATAGCTGAAAACTCCATTCAACAGCTGCAGGATTGGACTCGAGTGGATCACCTCGTGAGTATTCGAATAATCAATAAGCTCAAAACTATCGTTAAATATAGAGACGTCTACTTTCAGAGGATCTAGTCTCATGTTAACGTCCCTGAAAATGAAGTCCGGATTTCTTGGCCAAAAGAGGCTGCTCTGAGATTGCGACCACTGATTATGCACTCACATATCGAGAGATTTACTCTTTAATGAAAATAAAGGACCAGCAAGTCTGGATGGCCCCTCCCGACCATCCCAGGATTAGTAGGAAAAGCCCAGGGAGGGGGTTTGGGAATTTAATGGAGACAGAATAGATCAAACGGCTGTGTCCAGATTACTCAGTGGGCATTTGAAATGCATGACCTACGAATCTGGCCGAAAGGTTTTCCAGGCTTGTTCCAAGTGTCAGATATTGCCAGCTTTCCCTCAACATATCTTCGATTCTTTGGGGTTAGCTTTGGAAGATGTCCATGCGAGTCCATTTCTGGTGCAGGACTTTGCTAGGGTTAATGGTCTCTTGGATCTGATCTAGCCACCACAAGATCCTGAAGAGGATTGGACACAACATGTCTCTTCCTTGTAAATATAAAATAGTATAGAAAAGATATTTCTATATTTATTGAGGATTAGGTAAAAAGTTATGTCTAATTTTCATATTTAATTAATACAGTACGAAACACTTTCTTAATAACTAAAGTTCTTAATATATAAAAGAACAAAAATCAAGATTTCTCCAAAGAAATCACGAGTTTCTGTTACAAATTTTTTCCATTCTCTTAGTGACAAAAAATATAATTCGTTTAACTATGTTACAAAATTAAATTAGAAAATATGTAAGAATGTTGTTTTAATTATATTAAGCACATGTATACTTAGAGTTAAAAATTAAACTTCAAATTTTAAAAATTGAAATTATAATTCCCCAAATTATTAATGCAATTTAAATTTAGCACATTCAAAAAAAAAATTCTTAAATGAAATTACAAAAACATTAAAATACTCCATTTTTATTATATTTGCTTATAAGCTTTTTCAATAAAAGAAAAATGTCTTATTCTTTCTATTTTTATGTTCTATCACTGCAATATTAACAGTATCGGTATATTGAAGAAATTTAAACTATATATAACTTTGCATTTAAAAAATTTAAGTTAAAGTTCCCAAAACAATGAAATCTTAAGTGTACTGAATTTTATTTCCGATTCTTGGTTATTTAATCCTTTGTTTATATGTGATTAGCAGAACGTCATGTATTTCTTGAATTTATTTCAACTCTTTGGTTATACCAATTGATTTAAGATATATGATTATAATGTAAGAGTATACAACCATTAATAATACGAGGATGATTCTGAATTTTTTTTTAGAAGGCACGCAGACGAAAAGTGGTAGAAAAAATTAATGGTTAATTTCGAAATCAAAAACTATTTCATCCTAGCAGACCGATTTCAACAGTTTAACGTAGGAATAATCTCGGGGATTTCAAACACACACTAATATTGCTTAAAAGCTAAAACATGCTCTTGAAAACATGGTGTGGAACTCCAAATAACTATGACGACAAATTCATATTATATTATGTTAAGAAAATATTCAGAATTTTTATTTAAAATTATTAAAGCTATATAAATTAGGATTCAAAATATTCTCTCTCTCTCGAAAAGAGTTAAAATTTGCAAATACTCAAATTTTCGTTTACTTCTGGAGATTTAAGGGTTCGCGTAGCTTACTAAAAAATATAAATATAGATGGATATTATTCGTTCAACTTCTACAGCAAAGACTTAACTCAAAATATATAATGTATGTATTTATACTTATACTAAAATACATGTAAATACTAAAATTTTATTTAAGTTTTTTTTTTTTTTCGCGAAGTTTTCCTTTTGACGAGTTTAAAAAATATTAAATGAAAGCGGCAAAACTATTTTTTTTTCGTAACCGAAAATGTTTTATTCATAAATCTTGCAACTCTCATAAGGGTAATAAAGCACATTATAGAAAGCTACATCCACAAATTTTCAACATATTTGTCAAATATTACACGTCTGTTATCAAGATTAGGTAAGAATTTTTGTAAAAAGAGTACAAATATAAAAAAAGGCTCATTTATAATCAAGAAAAATGTAGCTAAGACTCCACAATATTTTGTCAGTTTCATACCTAACACATTTCTTAAAATGACACAATTTTGAGTTACAAATTTACTATATTTAATTAGCGTGATTAAATTTTCTCACCCTCACTTAAGCCAATTTAAATCAAATAAAATTTTCTGATTAAAAATAATTAACATGAAATCCACTTGTATAAGGAATTCTTCAACTATACGACTTTGAGATGTGCAGATATATTCAAATGATGAAAGTGGGGAAAAGTTTTAAAAAAATAGTCAATAAAACAAAGATTTTACACGTAAAAAATACAAGTAACTGAAAAAAATTAAAATTGAGAGGTATATTAAATTATTAACACTAAAAAATATCTCATGTATAACTTTAATAAATAATCAATTCATTATAATAAACAAAAAATAAACAATCGATTAGAATAATCCAATTCTTCACACAATCGAAAACATTTTTTCTGTATTATAAACAATATTTTTGCATCAAATTCCCTTTCCATTAAACTAATTGATAACATTAACACATTACAGCCACTTTTTGCTCGTGGTTTATATGACCTGGACCTACATTTTAAAGTGGATTCCAAACCATTTTAATCATCCACATAAGAGGTGAGAATCGTACCCATGAATAGAATTAAAGGCCAGTTTATCACTTAATGATCATTTTTTTTTTTTTTTTTTTACATGAGGGCTTATTAGATAGGGATCGTCAGTTTAAAGTGGATTCCTAACCATGTAAAAGATGAGATTCAAACTCAGGAACTGTTGAACCGAAAAGTGAGAACAAGAATTCATTTAACAACGATCCCAGTGACAAGCAAATTAAAGAGTATAGTATGTTTTTGGTTTGATGGTCACTGTTCTAACATTTCAACATCCTTGATGACGAACCATCAAAATATCCATGCTCGAAGTAGGTTCGGTTAGCTTGTCGCTCAAGTCAATTTTACGCACGAGGGATTAAATCGGGATCTACGTTTGATTTGTTTGACCCTCTATGGCAGGGATCGCCAAAGTGGTCTATATAGACCCCTAGGGGTCTATTTAACAGTAAGGGTCTATGTGACCCAAGGGGTCGAATGGGGGTCTTTTGGGAATCGAAGGAAAAACAATTCTTAATACGCAAATCACACATATCTAACTGCGTACGTAAAAATTTTAAATATTTTTACAATTATTAACTTAATATTATATTCTTTATACAAAATAAAATAATAAATCAGAAAACAATCTGCCCCTGTTTTCCTTATGAGTTTTCGTATGCAAACCATGACGTCACAACTTGACCTTGTGACCAGTTTGTAATTTGCGCGACTCATAGTATGTAGCCAAAAGAGCGATTGGGGCTTATCCGTGTCTCTTGCTGGCGAACCCATCAACCAATTAGGAGCCTTTGGCGCAGATTTGGCGAGCGACGACATTGCCGTTGGCTTTCTATGCATTAAGCGCGAAGGGAATCTTCAGGCTCAGCTATTTATGCTGGCGTTTCCAAGTTCGTATATGGTTGAAGCCAGTTTCAGTCACGTTAATTCAATTTTAACTAAAAACAGAAATAAATTAAATGTGGAGCTTCGAGGGGATTTACGGTTAAAATTGACTAATTTCGAACCCAATATTGCGAACCTTGCCAAAAAACACAAGGCACACTCATCTCATTAAGTAAAAAAATCTGTAGCTACTTAACTTACTGTTTCTGATTTATTAAATATTTAGACTAATGGGTAGTTTTGTTTTAATTAACTGAAAATTACCTTTGTGGGGGTCTATGGAGATTCCGAAAAATTATATAGGGGGCGATGATCAAAAAAGTTTGGCAACCCCTGCTCTATGGTCTTTTTTGCACACGAGGACTCGTTTGCCCGTGACCTACAGTTTTATTTGGATTCCGAACCATGACATTTTTATAACAATCAAATCCAAGGTGGGATTCAAACCTACGAACTGTTAAACCGAAATCAGAAGTTGCCAGCTCGGTAACCTGGACTTATAATTTAAAATGTATTCCGAATCATTACAGGCATCCACACCCGAGGGAGCAATCAAAACCACGAGTTGAACTGAATGCCTGATCAAACTGTTTACAGTAAGAAATTTTTAAATTGAGAATAGAAGTTTAACTTTTTAAACCAACCCTAAAGCATTTTTATAAATTTAAGTTTCATGTTCTAAGTATACGAAATCACTTATAACATCCAATCATAAGTACATAAGGAATTGGATCTAACCTCAGTTATTGAGCAATTTTTACAGAAATTAAAACAGTCCAGTTTGGAGGACTAAGAAAGAAGAATTTTCTAAAGAAAATCTGAGACAAACTAGATGCAACATTTCCCAAGTAATTGTATAAAATTACATGAGCACAGGACTTAGTGATTTACGTTTCTAAAGGGAAAAAGTAAATTCAGAAATATTTCATCAGAACTTCTTAACATTATGTTGTTTAAATATAATGTTAAGACAGGAATTGCTTAAAGATAGTTCAATCATCTAACAAGATTTATTCCTAGATTAAAATCCACTAAAAACTTTTTTGGGTCAACAAAATTGTCATAGTTAAAATTATGGAAAATGATTTCCGAATTTTAAATTGATTGAAAGAAAACTTGTGTGAAGTATTGCAGCACAAAATAATTTCTTAGAATTTTTTTCTGCAAAAATGGAAATATTTTTCAACGACCTTGTACTAATTAATGTGGATTAAAATGATTGCCAAAAATATTTGAAAATATTGTTTTAATAAAATAAATAGCTTTAAAAAAAAAACTGCTACAAATATTTAAGTATCCTTTTTTACATTGTAATAAAATGTTTTAAAATAGAAAATCTGATACTTTGATTTATTTTTAAAATGCACTAAATTAATGGTTTTTTAAGAATCAAATTCCATAAATGAAGTGGACTTTTAGGGCAATGTCATTTTAGTAATAATAAAATTTTATTTAAGTAATGTTCATTCATGTAATTGTCTAAATCTCCTCGAGTAAGATTTTTCAAAACCCGATACCAAGTTTTTCAAAAACTATTTTAATATTTTTTCACATCTATTTGTTAAATTTCTAGCTAAAATTCTTAAATAAATGCTGGTAATGTCAAGCAGTAAAGTCAGAAATCAATTTATGCTCAACTTTTAAAATTTTTTAAGTTCTGAACATAGGAAAATACGTTGTCATAAGAACACTACAGAAGCCACACATCTGGCATTTCATATTTTATACACTAATAAAAACAAACCCAAATAGAAATTTATATTCTATAATCCTACAAATCACCAACAATTACTCTTACACTCAAGTAAATTTTTGCGTCAAATAAGTACATAATAGATAACACAACTATAAAATCTAATTAATAACAAATGGTTTTACAATAGCAGTTGGATTGCACTACGATAAACATTTTAAAGGTGTGACATTAAAATGGAGATCAATAGAATGTTGATTACTAGTTTCAATACAAAAACATTTTAATAGAAATCGGAAAATTCAATTGCACAGCAATGCTGTTAAATTTTCAAAATAATTTCAAGTCCCGCAAGTCACTTTTGTACACGAGGACTAGTAAGATTAAAGCCTAGTTTAAAATGGAATATAAACTATTGCAAGCGTCCACATTTAAAATTAGAATCGAACTTACGAACAGTTTTACTATTATCTAGAGCGCTATTCAGTTGTCAGATGGGCTATTAATTTTGTTTAATGGGTTAATTCTTTGATCACAGAATATTGTAGAGAATAAGCAAAAATTATTTCATAATTTATCAAACTGAGTAAATATCATTGTTAAATATTTCATAAAATGGTCTCAATCTTATGGAGAAGAACAATTTCAGAAGTTTATAAATTATACAGAGAGCCAGACATAGTAAATTTATTTCAATCCAATGACTGAAATGGGCAGGAAACTTGATTAGGATGGAAGGTGGTAGCGCAACCACAAAGAGATCTTTGACGCTAAACCAACTGGAGCTGAAATAGGAGAAAACCAAGGATCGGGTGGATCGACTGTTTTAAAACAAATCTAAAGATTTTGAAAATAAAAAATTGGAAAAGACTGAAAAAAGCAGAAGGCGGTCTGGAAATCTGCTTTGCGTAAGGCCATTGGGCTGACGCGCCACTGAGGAGAAGGTCTCAATCTTGAAAAAAAAAAATTGAAAATGCGTTATTCTAGTGTTACAAAAAAATTTCAGAAAGTATTTTAAAAATATTTTTAATAACATTTGTATAAATTTATTAGTTCTAAATTAAATCAATAACAGTGAATGCAAATAAAAAACTTATTCCAAGATGAAAATACATACAGAAAAATAAATCAGTAAAAAATGTTACAAATTACATTTTATAAAGATGTTATTTTTATAATGAAAATTTACATTTTTAATAATGTAAACATTCGTCATGGCCTAACAGTTTGTCTAATCCTAGCCACCATTAAGAAAAAAAAAAAAAAAAAGAATGCTGAATTTCTGCATATATTTTTCAGGGTAAGTGCTTTGGAATTTTCAAGTTTCACCTTGCGCAAAATGTGAAATAAAGCTTAAAATCAATGAAATATCCTCACAAGAAATTTTTTTTTGTTTTATACTCTACATGGTAACTTTTTAAACATAAATTCTAATTCTCCTAGAAGACTTACTCAAATGCCTTATAATACTTTACAACTGTTAGGCCATCTGCAATATATAATATCAATTTTTCATAGCTTTACTTATAGTTTATTACTTTCATAGCAATATATTGTAAGTTTTAAATAGCTGAAGAAATTGAAAATACTAATTATATTGTGTATTTTTAAACACACATACCATTGTTCTTT
The DNA here is from genome assembly GCA_026290005.1 of Latrodectus geometricus. Classification (NCBI taxonomy): domain Eukaryota; kingdom Metazoa; phylum Arthropoda; class Arachnida; order Araneae; family Theridiidae; genus Latrodectus; species Latrodectus geometricus. Next base: position 264,802 of record JAPDSC010067557.1, read on the forward strand.
TCATTTATTCCCTAAATTTGTAAGCATTTTTAGTATGCCAGTAACCAAGGTACTTTTATTCAAGGGTTAAAGCAGTAGTAGAAGGCATAGTGTCTAGTGTACACTATTGTAACATTCAAGCTATCATAGTGATAGGAATTTTATCTACTACAGAAACTCATATCATTCAATAAAACTAATATACTTTTAAATGAATAGCACTTGTATTCCTCAGGAAATCCCTCAAACAGGGTGGTATGGAATTATAAGGTATTAGCTCAAGTCAATCATATCATCTGACCATAAATTCAAAATTATGAGGCTCATAATTTCTAGCCTATTAATCAATGAATAAAGTGCTACTAATTCATTTGTTTGCCCAAGAGAAAGAACAATACAGATTTATAAATGGCATTATTAATTAGACTAGAGATAAGCAGTTCCATTTAATTACTATGAATTACTGGGACACTGAGAAAACTTAACTACAAATAGATATTTTGTTTCATCCAATAAATACTTTTTGTACAAAAGACCTAATTCAATTGATGCTTACAGGACAAATATACCAAAGTGAGCAAAAGATTAAAAAGTTGACAATTCATGTGTAGCTAAGAAAATAAAAAAAAAAACTAAATAACAAGCACTAATAATAAATTAAAATTTTAAAGGTCTTCACAAGTTTTTACGCTGACAAAAAAACAATTTATATTTTTAAAAACTCAGGTAACGCAAAATGAGTAGTAGTTTCCGGCCTTGTTGTGGTGAAGGGCTAGTCACCCAGTGCACGCCCTTTAGAAGGGAAAAAAATTTTTTTTAAAAACTGCAGTCAAAAATTAAATTTAAAGCAACAAACAAATGTTGCTTTCTTAAAAGGGAATGTTAGACTAATACATTTCTTGTTTGTTGCTAATACAATCATTGTTTCTAACAGACACTTTTTACACACAATGGTCATTTAAATTGAGACCTAGTTTCATTGGATTTCAAACCACTGCAAACATCAATGCTCAAGGTTGGAATCGAACCTACAAACTGTTGAACCATTGACCAGAGCATGAACCATTTGGCTGCCAGCTTGGCTAGATCATGCATAATTTTTACATATTGACAAGTTCTATTTTCATAAAAACATTACTCAGTGTTTCTTATCCAATGCTCATTTAAATTATCAATAAAATACTTAGTTTAACTATACAAAAAAATTTTCTATGTCTAACTATACAAAATATTATGTTGTATATACCAAATATAAATTATGATCAATTAATCAATTATAAGTTTACAAAATAATAAATTGCACTATATCCATAGCAACTCATACATGCTAATCAGTAGTCTACATTATTTTATTGAATGACAATAATTCCTAAATATTAGATAAAGATGGAAAAAAAGTCTAGTAAAAAATTGCTTGTCTAAATTTTTTTCATATTTAAGTAAGAAATTATCTGGAAGATAATTTCTTACTTAATAAGAAGGATTTCACTTTAAATTCATGCCTATATATATGCTGCAAAAGTAAGAAACTACTAAAGAGCTTTCAAATAACTTAATGGTATTAACAAATTTTAAGAATCACAACTTTTTGTTCACTAGACATATATGCTATTGTATCTACAATATATTAAACAGTATATTTAAAATTCTTGAAATAGTTACAATATATATCATAGCACATGTGTTAAATGAAATTAAATGTCAAAAAATCTATCTAATAAAATCCAAATGCTTGTAAAAGTATCAAGCAAAACACTTTAATGAATCTTCATTTATTGTCTAGTGGTTGACTTCTGAAAGACTAATTTTCTTGCCAAGCTTTCCAGGCAATTGAAAATTTTTAATCTTCAATTTATTTAATTTTTACTACTTAGAAATTCTTTTTCATAACTAAAAAATGAGTAGTAAAACCTTCGCAAACTGTCCTGTGCTTGAATTCCATGAATCCTTCCATCTTGAATTGTTTGAGCAAATATGGAATTTTTTTTTTTTTTTTTTTTTTTTTTTTTTTTTGACAATTTTTTATTTCATGTTTTACCACTAAAATTTTATCTAGTTTCAAATAAATTACTTCTTACTTTTTGAAATCTAAAAAAGAAAGTAAGTTCAAACAATATGTATAAATTATTAAATGTCAAAAACAAATGGTATAAATTATTTTAAAAAGTTTGATTTGTTTTGTATGTTGCTCAAAAGACTTTTACACAATAATATATAATTAGACTGATCTACAGTTTAAAATGGATTCCAAACCACAACAAACATCAAAGCCCAAAGTGGGATTTGAACCCATGAACTGTTTTGTTTTAGAAGGATTCGTAACTAAGACAAAAAATATCATAATATTAGCAGCTTTTTTTCTCTCTATGATCACTTTTTACACGTAGGGATTAACACTGCTACACAGTTTAAACCAAATTGCTTACTGCATCAAAAATTCATGCCGAAGTGGGAGTTAAAGTTATAAACCACTAAGTTGAAGCTTAAAAACATTCATATTATATTTCAATATGCAGAGAAGTAGGTGACATTTTTCAAACAAATTTTATAAGTGCTGCAAGTAATAGCATTCCAATATTGATATGTAGACTATAACTATCACTTTTACATGAATTCTATCTTTCAAAAAATACTTATCAAATCTAAATACAGTTGTCAGCAGTTTGTTATTTTGTGCAAATTTTTTGTTAATTATTTGGTTTGCCTGTTTTAACTTATATAGCTCAAACATGGATACTGAGAGGAAAAGGAAGCTCTGATAGTTTTAAAGAGAAAAATCCTGGAGAGCATATATTTTTGAGGATATACAGGTAAATGGTATATCTAGAAGAACTATTGGATTATGTAGAATATATAAAAAGAAAAACATACATAATTAGCTTTATTAGCATACAATGATTAAAATGGGCCAGACACCACATTAGAAGAGACGAGCACAAATTCACAAAGAAAATAATGGCCAAACCAGCAAGCACTTAATGAGGATGACAAAATTTTAGATGATTGGACTGCATTGAAAATTACTTAAAATAGTTGAAAACACTATATTGTAAGTCCAAGGTCAAAGGTCAAAGACAGGGCTGCCGAGTGTCCAGTTTTAGAGCAGGCTAGGGCACATCCTGGGCTGTCATGCCATTGAAGAATTATTTGGTTTAATGAAATTGAAATTTTAAAATATCACATTTAACTTTCTCAAGAATCACATTTAATATTGTATAATATAGTCGGTAGGCATTAAAAACAATTTAAAAGAAATCCCAATGAGAAAATAACTTTAATATATTGTTTTATAAGTTTTTGAATTAAGAAAAATATAAACAAAGAAGTCTTAAAATATAAAATTACAATTATTAGATATTTACAAGAGAAATATGAAAGTCTAGAAGATAAACATTATTCTAACATCTCTGTTAAGACTGGATTAAAGTATACAGAATTCAATGTGGAATGAATACAAACTTTAACATGAAATGAATAAAATATTAAAAAACATTGATAGTATAGATGTTTTTAAAATAGGTTTTCTTTTAAGAATGTATTGAAAAAATTATACCATCCACATTAATTTAATGGTATTGTTTAGTAGATTTTTAGTTGGAAACACTACATAAAATATCTTTTTCCTATATTATCTCATGTAAGACATCTATACCACACAGATTAATGGGTTACATTAGTTTGTTACTTTATTCTCATCTTTTGTTCACAAGATCTAATCTAAACATACTTTTAGAATGAACCCCAAGCTTAGTCTCCAGGTGAAATTTGAACGCAGAAAACACTGAAGATTAGGATTGGCATTAACCACTTGTCATTTAGGTAAATTAATTTGATGATGCAAGATACAAAAACCTGGATATCTAATTTGTCCCAAGATATTCACAAATTAGAAATAAAATATATAGTTGATATACATCAAAATTGTTGTTCACTATTTAATCTTACATTATGCAAGTCAGTCAGCTATAATTTTAGAAATCTATATATTTACCAGACCTAATAATTTATTATTATATTAATATATTCATTAATTTACACAACTTAAAAAGATTTATGTTTAGTCTAATAGAAACAGAAGAATAACGGAATAACAACTTTCAAAGTAAAATTTGATGCCACTTTATAAATTTTATCTGTTTATTTTAAAAAATTGATAATGCATAAACAACAATCTTTTATTTGAATTTTTGTGCTTAACTGGAATTATTCATTACATTATAAGAATACAGTATACATAGGTTTCCTTTTCTCAATTATGTACGATTGTATCATTAGACTGATTGATTCAACAAAATCAATGGTTTTATCAACTACAAATCCATGAACGCATAGAAACTAGAACAGGAAATCTAACCTCTAACATACATAAATCTTAATGAAATACATAGTACAATTTTATCATTTAGATTTTACAATGAAGTACAGTGAATTTTATGCTAACTATAAATTTGGTGCAAGGTTTCTAAACTGAATATATGTAACAGTGTTATTGCCAGAAATTTTTTCTACTTTAAAATACAGCACTTATCTTCATTTTATGAATTTAAGAAAAACAATACCTCATAGATAAAACTTGCATCAATTTAATTGTCATGCAGAAAATTCATCAATAAAAATTAGCATAAAAATTATTAAGTATCAGAATATCCCCACCACATTACTATTTTGGTCACCTAAATAGCATACACTTTACATGAACATAACTTGAAAATATATGTATTTGTGCAGAAATTTTTCCTAGACATTAAATCCCAATAGAAAATCCATGTAAAACACTTATCCTGTAATTCTCTCTTTGAAGCATCAATTTGAAACATAAAATGTTAAATTATATAGGTATACTTACAGAATTTTCATTATGTGCTTGGAAAACATGGTATGCTGATGGCCCAGATGCTACTTCTTTGGTCATGTATGCAAAACAAGAGGGATCAAGAGTAGACTGAGCAAACTTTGACACAGTTTGCAACTTATGTTCAAATACAATTCCATTAGTATCACATTTCACAGCTTTCAAAGAATGATCAGTTATTTCAATAAAAATTTTTTCTTCATTTTGTGATCCATGCCTTTTTATCTCTCCAATTAACCATGGTAACATTGGTTGTGTGTACCTTCTATCTAATACAGCATAACCCAAATAAATCACTTTAAAAGCTCTTTGAAAAATTACATGATTCACTCCTTCTTTCACAGAATCTGTTTTAGATGGACTCCTTAACGAGGAAGTTTGATGTTTTTCCTCGGCACAAGGTAACTTCAACATATCTTCATTGAAAGATTGTATATTATGCCCATTTAAAATCACACTTGGATTACTAAATTCTAAACATTCTTTGTTTTTCATAATTTTACTCATATCTACATAAAGACAATATTTACTTTCATTAAAACGTTAATTTCTTTCTAACCATAAGAAAATATGCACACAATTAATAACACTACGAATATATATTATTTACAAATAACAGTACACATGAGTATTCAGCGCCAGTACGTTGCGCAGAACAAACAAGAAGTAAACATTAACTAGTGAAAATATAATTCTATCCCTTTTCAGGCAAATAAAATCCGTCATACGTGATAAATCAGCAATTCAAAACGTGCTAACAAATTTATTTTTCTATAATACATATTTAATAAACTATGTTTTGTACTTTCTTAGATTAACAATATGCGCGGAAAAGACTAGCAATTCACCATGCTTCTCGATCCCGTAGTTTGTTTTCATCTCTCATCTGCTTTTCTGAAACACATTCACGCCGCACACCCACTTCGCACTGCGCAAGCGCATTTAAATAGCCCCGCAGCGAATAGTATTAGGAAAATAGTTTTATTTTCCTAAGAACTTGTTATTTGTGAGTATACTACTCCAGAGAAAAAGGAAATAACTTTGTGTACATTTATAGTTACAAATTAAGATATTGGAAAGAGCAATATGCAAGTATTTCTCACTAATCATTCTTCAGCGATGATCATGTGAATGTTGTCACGAAAAAACGAAATCGTGATTAGATTAATTAGGAGCTGCAAACAATGAATTAATAATTAAAAGACATTGAAAGGAAACATATATTGAGAATAAAATCTAATTTTTTTCTTAATTTTTAAAAGAAATAAATATATAGTTGCCGAATTGCCCTTTTCATATATTCTTCCTTTTGTATTTTACATTTTTATATTGACCATGCATATTATCACGTTTATCGCCATTTTTTTTTTCTGTTGTCGACAAGCTGTAGCCCAAAGTTTACCCAACTTTAAAACTTGTATATTGCTACCAATTCTTAAATTTGATTACTATATAATGTTAATCAGTTTGAAAACGATCTCAATTCTTATATATTCTACAATAAAAATCATTTCTAATGGAAAACGTTAATAAACTCCAAGTGAAGAATAGTATTCTCGTCTTTTTCATTATTTATACCGATTTATATATATATCTACGTTATCGAGTACATTTTAAATAAATCTATAATATTATAAATAATAACAGACACCATGATTAATATTTGAGAAGTTTTGTATATCAATTAGGAGCAAAATGTATTTTATTTATTTTTCTTGTAAATGTATAAATTTAAAAGTTAATTAAACGAGAATGTAACTTATAATTAAAATAAATAGCAGGAATATGTGAACTGCAATATCGATACATCCCCAATTGACCCAAATATGGCCAATAAGAGCAATACCCTACAAAATATAGCAAACTTTCAAAATTATTTAAACTAAACTTTAAAATGTTAAAAAAAAATTGGGGAGCAACTACGCATTGCACTCTTAGCAAAAATGTCCTTTAATGGATAAAATTAAAAACTTTGAAAAGTAATAATAAATACATAAAATATTTCAATGAAAGCTTTTGCCATTGCAGTGATTTTCACTTGAAAGAGAGATAACGGAAAGCATTTGAAATATTTTCCGGTTCACAAGTGCTTGTCTTTGTTTACACTGAAAACATCCAAGAGAAAAGAACTTAAACAACATGATCAGTCTTAAAGAGTTAATGTCGTAGAAATTAAATAGTCTATAATTAAAGTCAAATGAGTAAATTAAATTATTCCATCAATAAAAGTGTTCGAATTAAAAGAAATAAAAATTTCGACTATATTTTTAATGTCTCTTTCTTACTTGACACAATTTCATGGGATAACTTCTTAACTGAAAGAAGTAAAGAATTTTTATACTTTCCATACAGTCTTCCGGAAGGACTCTTCACAGAAACGAACCGCATTTCCAAATTGGATGAGATGAAACTCAGAAAATTCCCAAATCTCGGCAGTACAGGCAACACCCTCTAGAATAGGGGTATTGCTTATGGAACCAAATAAAAAAGTAACATTATGGCTCAGTAAGTGCTAGAGTCGCAAGTAGGATCTTCCCCTTCCAAAAAAACCCGTCCATCTTTTAGGACATTCTGAGCGCTTATGGCCTTGTTTTATTCCAATATTTGGAAATTAATCCTATCAGATATTGCACTATCTTCTTATTGTTACCCTGAAAACAAGTAATTCACTTTTTCACTGTTTAGAAAGAGATTAATTTCTATTGACTGAAAAGGTTTTTAGATTTGTACGGCATGAAAAATTATGTGTGAATATGAGTAATATATTTTTAATAAATTATGAATGTGAATACAAATATTTGAAAGCACAAATTCTATCTATACAAATAAAATTTTTATTTTGTATGTTCGCCGAATTTTGCTTGGGGTTAATTGAGAGAAGTTGCATGGAATAAAGTGAAATTTAAATCAGGGTATTTGTTTCCTCCTAATTTAAAGTAAAAATAAGTTTCCTATCGAAATTTTGATTAATGTCTGTATTAATGTATAACATAATTAACACTAATTTAAAACTCCTTTTCGTTTTTGTATGCCTTTGGGTGAATCCCAGAGTTTTGTGCCATCGCGCCAACGAAATTCTGATAACTCTTTTTTGAAGGATCAGAATGAGAGAGTATTGCTATTGCCTCGGATATACGAGTGGAAATGTAAAATGTCTGTATACCAGTAAAAGAAAGAACAAGCAATAAAATTGTTTGATTGAGACGAATGTTGTTTTGGTGAAGTTTATTTTTACATAATATAATAATATCCTCAATGGTGAATTTAATATTCGGATTTAAACATGCAACCTACTGTAAAATTATCTGAAAGTTTCGTCCACTGAGAAAGGCGAACAGAAACTACTGATGTTCCTTTTCGGCCGGCAGCAACTTTTTCAAGTGGTTGTGATTTATTGCCTGGGTGCGTCTTCTTACAGCACGTTCCGAAATGTTCGAGGGGGATCGCAGATCAGTGCTTTTTATTTCTGTTTCTTTATTCTGTGCTTTCGATTTGAATCTAAAATGCGTACTTTTTCTGATTCTACTTTCGTTTCATTATTGATTTCGTTTTTGGTATTTACATTCAATAGCTGCTTAGAACTACTTTTATGAATAAGATTCCTTAAAATAAAAATTGTTGTTATGTAATTTAAAAAATCTTTATTATTACACCTAAATATTAAGCAATTTTGTTCTTAAACTTTTCATCATGGCTGAAGTTAATGTAGTTCAAATTCCTGTATATAACATATCTGATCCAGCATTATGGTTTGTTATGTGTGAAAGCACGTTTGCTCTTGCCACACCAAAACCTATTACTGAGTCGATAACTAAATATAATTATATTGTATCCCATCTTCCGTCCGAAACTGCATCATTAATTCGTGATGTACTAATGAAGCCCGATGCATCCGACCCATACAAGCAGATTAAACAAGAATTAATAAACCGCTAGGGAGAATCATCCCAACTAGAAATTCGTAAACTTTTATTAGGGGAAGAATTAGGGTTGCGCAAATCATCAGAACTCTTACGAAACATGAAGCGTCGCACCGAATCACATAATGTTCCCGATAAACTAATGTTAGAATTTTTTTTACAGCGATTGCCATCCATTGTTCAAACTATTTTAGCTGTAGTTTACGATCTAACCGAGAAAGTTGCTGAAATTTCAGATCGCTTCATCGATGTTACTCCATCTCCTGTTGAAGCGTTTCCAGTTTCCAAAATAGGCGAAACTTTTGAAACTAAAATGTTTCGCGAAATTGGAAAATTAAATAAATGAATTGATCAACTTTTTTTTCTTGTAGTCACTCGCCCTATCGTCGTAGCCAACACAGTCGCGAAAGAAGTAATTGCCATAAACGATATTTTTCCATCTTCTGGTATCACAGGCGTTTCGGAAAAAATGTAGGGACGATAAATGCGTTAAACCTTGCACATGGTAGGAAAACGAATGCAACAAAGAATAGAGGCGACATATTCCTTGCCTCGAGAATCACGTCACCTGTTTATTCGTAACCGGTTATCAAATATTTCTTTCTGGTCGATACTGACTTTGACGTGTCTTTAATTCCTTCTAATAATTAAAAATTCTCTACAACTAACGCTTTTATCTGCGAATTCTTCCACCATTAATACCATTCCACCATAATTAGATTAGAATTTGAAATTCTACTATTTAATACATAAAAATGTTTGTTTCAAAACACATCTCAAGTTTTCTCATTTATACTGAAATTCCATGCACAATTAACTTTTAAATTCTTTGGATTTTTTTTTTCATTTCGTTATGTTGAATGCAAAAAATATCTAATGTTTCTGGCTCATCGTATTACTTTTTATTTGTCTTTCCATTTCATATCCAGGTGGTATCCCGAAAAACTAGGTACTGGATTCCCAAACTAAGTATACTGCTGTCCATCCAAAATGCAACACTTTCCAAAAAGCAATCATATTATATGAAATTTAATTTACGAGTTTGAGTTGAGAAGATTTTGCACCCTGTATGATCGTATGAAGAGGTATTAAATTTCACTCTAGCATTCCCCTAATAGGCACTGCCGATACACTGAGCAAGCAGCTTTACATCTCTGACGTGTTGGAAGACGTGCTCCTCCCATGCTTCCAGCAAGTGCCACATCAACCATTTTCCTACTCGATAAAGCACGACCACAGGTGAAAAGCAACGTTCAAGAGTTCCTTACCCAGGTAGAAATACTTTTTTGACCTGCAGAAGCGTGTGGCATTCGTCATAGTCACCATCCATACTTCACGAGAATCTATAATTTCAATCATATGATCTTCGTAGTGTATTATCTGCTAAATAAATTTTGTTGTGATATTGCTGGTCTTTCTTGGTATTGCTATTTTGGTGGCTACAATGTAGTATGCTGTAAGTCAGGTGTCAAATATTAATTCATTGAACCAGATATAAAATGATTGAAGCGGAAAGTAACGAAGTGGGGGGCCTACAATTATCCAAAAACAATGAAATAAATTTTCTGTCATTTTTAAGTGAATAATTCAATGCGAAAAAAAAAAATAAAATTATTAATTCATATTAAATTTTTTTGATCAAGAAATCAGCTTATATTAAAATAATGCAGACATTGGTAATAAGGAGAAATGGCTGTTGGAGAGAGCGAAATCATGAAACACTCATAGGAATGCTGAGCAAAACACTTTACAATTTCTAAATTAGACCCAGAGCGATACTGTAATTTTGAACAAGGCTGAGAACGTATTTTTATATTTAATATCTGATCAAAAAGATATTGAACACATTTTGCCTAATATTATTATTGAATTTCTTGTAACTTTGGGAAAATAAAATGCTTATACTTTTCAGCATGTTTGATCAGTTATCAATAGGCGAAACACACACAAATCAAATAAAAATAATTATCTAACATTTTTCATAAAAAGCTGAATATGTTTTCAGCTTTAAAATGGTTATGTGGGCAGAAGGCTCTAAAGCATTTAGATAAGAAATGTATGCTGTCATAGAATTATGGGCATTTATTTTAAAAGTTCAAAATATGTTCTCACTATTTTCATTTATAAAACATTCAATTTTTACTAAATTTAATGATTTTCAGAAAATTTGACAAAATAGAAAAATATGAAAAAGCGTAATTAAAAATAATCATATTTAATTTAAAACCAATTATGGATGAGAAAATATATTTAACTTCGTGTATGCGAATAATATTTACTTTCATAATTTAACAGGTAAATCTTACTTCCACGCGGCTCACATTCATTAAAAAATTCACGTCCATATTTAACTCCAAAAGAAAATAACGATTTCACTTTTTTGTTCTATGTTTCACAATTATAAAAATAATGTGCCGAAAATATGAAATAATTTTTATGATAAATTGTAACAATGGCATCCCAGTATCATTTGACGGAACAATTTCGAGGACGAGATATTGATGAACTAGAGGCAAGACAAAGAAAGATAGAAATGACTAGATGGCTCAATGTGAGTTTATATGTGACTTTTAGATTTTGGCAACAATTTCGAAACTCCTACTTATTTTACAAATCATTGTAGCTCTAAACTGCTAAATTATTGTTAATTTTTTTTAGCACAGTTATGTATAGGCTGATTTCAAATATAAATATTTATCATAAAAATAACTCTTGAAATATAACAATATAATAAATTCAAACGGAATTTAAATTTATTCATATTTTTTTTCCTATAAAGTGAAAAACATTTCGAAATTTACAGTAATTTTTATTACTTTAGTTTATTGAGATGATTCAGTAATTTAAGAGACAGTGCAGAACACAAGTTCTAATGTTTTTCTTAAAAACAAAAGAGTATATTTACGAATCATTTGGTAAGCGCAAAATAAAAAACCCTATTTAATTCCTTAAGTCAAAATATAGAAAAGGTCTGAAAAATTCAGGCACTTGAATTTCAGGGAAGTAATTGACATCAGAGAAAGAGTAAAAAGGGAGGAGTATTATTAATCAAATCACATACTTTTATCAACAAGATGTATTTAAATAAAAAATTTGATTAGTTCTGTTTAATTTAAATTTAACATAAATAAATTTTATTATTTATGTTAAATTTAAATTAAACAGAACTAATTTAATTTAAATTAAATTTAACATAAATAATACATTCAAAACTTTTAAATGAAGTTCACATTCTTCAGGGGGAATGATCGCAGATTCAATTTCAGCTGAACAGAAATCGATTATTGCTCTTTAACCTTTTGTATGAAGATGTCAAAATAAATAGTTGAGTTGTTGTATTTCTGTCCTTGTATATAACACATGAATATAATACACTACATAGTCCTCCAAGGTAACCTCAGATAGACCTCACAATGGCTTCAGCAGTTATCTATTATAAGACATCAAATACATATAAAATACACCATTATCTTCTGCCTATTTTTGTTGTTCAGAACTAATCAGACCTGAAGAATAAGCATACATTTTCCAAAACATACATATGTTAAACGGAAACGATATTCGCTAAATAAAAATGTTTTTATATAATTTGTTTCATAACATACTTAGATTATAAAAATATAAAATTATGTTCATTGAAAATTGTCATAAATCTGCTGTAGATGAAACATTTAATAAGTCAAAAGAAAATAATTAGTGAAAGAAATAATTTCAATTCTTATAAGCTGACAGCTCCGCATAAGGTAGAGAAGTTTACTTTATGAAATTTCTAAAGCAGAATTACATGAAGTTAAAGCAAGTAATAATAATTATCAAGTGCTTTATTTCAGATTTTCATTAAGTATGGAAATCGCTGGGCCATGTGGTTCTTCCACTACCACCCACCATGAAAGCTGGAACTTCCATTGGTGCGTGGTAGATATCAAATTGACTACCACTAGTTTAGACCATTGTATAATTTATTAGGCTGAAATAGTGTAAACAATTTCGTATTCTTACAACTGGAAAAACTATTAAACTGATTTATAGAAAAATAGTTAATGTATATGTATAAATTATTCTACAGAACACACAAGGAATAAAAAACTTCAAACATTATGAGGTGACACTTTATTCAAGTACAAATGGTAGACTAAAAAATCTGCAATATTTGATATTATGAAAAAATATTAATATAAAATATTAATTATTTTCATGCATTTTGTTAACTTACAACTTTAAAAATCAAAGCAATAATTCACTTTAAAACATGGCCCAAAATTTATAACATAGTTTTTTATATTTTACCAAATCAAAAAATACAAAGTTACATTTAATTGGAGAAATAAATATAATAAAGCATACATAATAAAAGAATGTCCCATATCTTTAATAATAGATTCAGAATTTTCTACAATCTTCAGCCATTGATAGTAAAATAAATGTAAAACAATACTTCAATGGATAAAAGTCCAGCTATAATGCATTATTAATCAACAGGTTCTATTACAATTAAAATCAATGAAATATCTATTTTTATTGGAGTTTATTTTACATTTGTATATTGGATTTTTGAGAAAAGATAATTAATTCTATAAAATAATTCTTAATGAGTCCATTAAGTCGTGTATGATAGGGAAAAAGTTATCAAATTAAGAGTGATATATGGAAATTTTCACCTAAAATACAGAAGTAATGCATATGTCACAAGAAAATATAATGAGGGATAAATGCTGATAAATACTGTAGAACTCTCAAATTAGAAGAAATGCAAATGATACTTGAACATTATAAAATAAGAATTAGGGATCCGTTAAAAACATCAATGATGTAAAATGGTACATATACTATTGAAACTTAATAAAAACATTAAGCTTTTATTAATATTTACAAAACCATCTTTCAAAAATACCATTTTTAACATTAACTTTAAAAAATCTAACAAAGTTAACATTTAAAACATCAGCAATTATTAAATATTAGGCAATTGTGTGTATGTGATTTACATTAGAAGTTAATTTAAATGCAAGTGAACATTTCTTATTTTATTAAATAAAATAATTAAGGTATTACATAGTTATTTAATTTATAACTTATTTTGCAAAAATTGCAAAAAGTCATCATAATATAACATTAGTATAGTTTAGTTCCTGACTACTCAAAAATGAAAGACCCATTTGATACTTAGAGCCAGTAAATCAAACACTGGAAAAATCGTATTTCAGTACTTTATGAAAATTTTAAAACGAATATAAACACATATTTGATATGAAATACTAAAAATAAGTTAAAACATACCCTAATAAGATTGAAAGGAAAGTTTACAAACGGAAAATTACACAGAACATAAATAGTTATGAAAATCGAAACATGGAGCCAAATAAAAATCACAAACCAAATAAAAATCACACAGCAACAAAATACTAATTTTATTCAAGGAATATAGAAAGATAAATTACTTTTATTTCTGTTTCACAAGGAAATAATTCGTTAATAATTTACAGTTAGTTAAATGTTATGAAAATAATAAATAAATCATACTTTTATAAATTACAATTCTGAATGAAAATTTCTCACATATCTGATAGGATTTGTTTTTTCCTTATAAAACAATTTTAAAATCTTGATTCAAATACTTGTCACATGTTATAATAAATAAACTAAAGATACACACTTCATAGTAATTATTTTTTAATTTGTACATAATCAGGCTAAAAAAAATTTCAAATCTTATGTTAAAAAACTAAGTTGCTGTTGTAATATTTTAAGTTAAAAAAGTATCCTATTTACTCAATAACTATATTTATCTTAATACTAATTCCTGTGAAACTGAGCTAATCATAATTCTAAGAATATGATATTTTAATATTTATCTATTCCACCTTTTTAAGTAACTTTTATACAAATGAGTAAATTTAAATATTATAGACTGACTGAATATTATAGACTTTTTTTTAACTTCTTTTTAGAGAAAATATTCTATGCTAATTTAATTTAGAGATTGAACTTGTACAGCCAAAATAATATTGAACAAATGTTCCAAAGAAATCTTAAAATGAATTTAGAGATAAATAAAAAGAGATGAAGATTCTTTCCTTTATTTTGGTATATGTAAAAAATATATAGATGGATTGGCAGATGATACATGATAAATTTCAAGTTGATGTAAGTATGTATGCAGGAAATTAACAAGTTTATTGCTTAAAAGAATATAAAAATTTCAAACCAAAATTAATTTCAGAATGCATTTTTATTCAAGAGTAAAGTTTGTAAAAGTATTAAGAATAATAACTATGACAGAAATTTCATATTTTGATATGTCAGAAATGGAAATATTAAAATTGTGTGAAACAACAGTTATTCATGTATATATATGTTGAGTGAAAAGTATAATTATTTGTCTATATTTATAAACATAGAAAATATTTTGGGAATATGAATAATGCACAACAAAAAGAGATGAGACACATGAGATTCCAATTTAAGAAACATTATTAAAAAGATGTTAATAGTTTTTTAAAAATGCAAAATATTCTAAAATGAATTCAGTCTAAAACATAATACATTGAAACAAAATAACATTTAAAAGATCACATTGAACACAAAATAATTCTCACTATAAAGTAATAATAAACAGGGAAGTCTACAATATAGTATTTGATCGATTCGAATATAGCTAAGAGCTTTTATGAATGATGTGTAAGTGAATAGAGCAAACACTATAACAAGAAAATTTCCATCTCAATAGTTTTTAAATCATAAATATGCAGAAAGCAAGGGAATACATATTAAAACTCATTCGAATATTTTTAATTCTCCTTCCGACAAATTAATTTTAAGATTAAAGTAGCAAATCTATGCTTTTTACACTAAATTTTAAAAAGTGCAATTTTTCATTCAGTGACTAAAAGGTTTATATTATCTAGACTGCATAGTATATATAATACAGAAAATGAAATAGTTTAACTCTCACAATTAATAATATTAATAAGTGTATGCATGTAATTATTACACTTTCAGATTTAATCCATAAACAGGATTAAATTTTCCATCATTCTCAAACAAGTTTCATTCCAGTTTTCAGAAAAAGCTGCGGATTAAGGTTGCTAAAAACACAAAACAAATTATAAATAAAGCTATATCAAAATATTTAACAAAATTTCTACAATCATTGAAAAATCTAAAGTTTTAATTTAAATTTATATATTATAGATATATCATATTGAAAATGAAAATACTAAATAGCAGTAATGCAACTGAAAGGGATATATCTACTACAACTTTCTATATTTTTAAAAATATTAGTAAAATCATAAAATCATCCCATATTTTTATAAACACACCTTTATATTCTAGATATCATTGGATTATAAAGAATATTTAATGTCATAATATTTTTATTTTATTTAATCTTCAATTGCTTTCAGGGTATATAAATTTCCTTTTACTTATTTTAGTCAAAACATTCCAGAATGCATTTTAAAAGTAACACATGGTCAAATTATTCTGCTATTTAAGGACAAGATGTACATAAAATTGAAAGATTGAATTCTTAGTTTCAATATGATTTAAAGTAATAAAAGAATTGTTTTTGAATAGAGCAGATGATATGAATACCATTAAAAAAACAAACAGTTCTGTATATCTGATCTAATTTTGCACAATATTAAGAGAATGATTTGATATTTAATTATATGTAGTTTTAACAATTTACTTTTATTAATGGAAGTAGAAATGCAAATTAAACGCTTATATGCATATATTTCACATCGAATATATGTTTTAAATTTTTTCTCTACTATGAAAAAAATATCTTATCCTATAACATATACTAAATATTCTGAGAAGTGTATCAATAGTTTTATAGGGCTTTGTATCCAATTATTTATTTATTTTCTCTCCAAGTAGGACAAATTACTTTATCGTTATCATTAGTGAAAATTAAAATCTACTTTATTTAAAGCAAAACTTAAACAAAATCGTTTTATTATTATATTATTCATCAAAATAATTGTATTTCATATTAAATATGAACAGCAAATAATAGAGAAACATAGAATAGAACAAATAATAGATACAGAAATCAGAAATAAAAAGCAAATTTTAACCTATTTAAAATTACAATTTTTTGCAGTCCACAATAAAAAATCTTATATTAATTTTATCAAAAAAAAAAAAAAAAAAAAAAAAAAAATCAAAACTATTTGTTTTGATTTTTTATACTTTAATTCGCTTTATTTATACTTCAAAATAAAGCGATATATATGCAATATGGTAAAAATAAGATTTTATTTAAAAAATATGTTTATCTTATGCATATTAATATAAAATACTTCATATTCAGTTATTCAAAGCGATTTTTCTAGAAAGTCAAAAGAACAACAAGTTAATTGTATCAAATCAATTATGGAAAGCACAGTACAGGTATAACTTTTTTATAGATATGCTTAATACTACTTAGTAATGTATAAAAATATATTACTAACTACCCTTAAAGTGTTCGTTATATTTCTTACAAACAAATTATCTTTACTTGGTTTTAGTTTCTAAAAATTTCAGTTCTCTAAAATGATATAAAAATAACTACTAAGCAAAATTAATTTAAATATTAAAAGTATGTGAAAACTTTAATAAAAGCAAAATGTACCATTTCTATATTTTTGCATAAAAGTGGATTTAAGCTATTCCAAAAGTGTGCAGTTTGATCAAATGCTTGTCTACAAAAAATGCGGATATTTAATTTAAAATGCGTACCAGAAAGCTTGCTATCTTGCTGCAAGGATTTATAATACACTTTCAGTGGTCAAGATTCTTCAAATATAAATGATGCAGAACTGGTAGGAAAAGTTCTCTAGCATAATCAGTACATAATTTCCAGATTCTTAATGCACAACTCCTTGAAAATAAACCATCTTCTTCTCAAAATGAGAATGTAGGACAACTTTCTTAACATTTGAACTGCTTATAAATTCTTCTTTCAGTATCGGAAACCATTGCGCGTGTTGAATGCAGTTTTTTCCAAGCTGAAAGCCATAAAAAATTATCTAAGTTCAAGAAAGGGGTCATTGTCTTCATTAACAATGTAGTCGATCGAAAATAATTCTCACAAAATTGATTCTTTAGAATTATTTGGATACTGCATTCCTTTTGAGTAAAAATAACAAAAACTATACAACTGGTAACACTGATGAGATGTTTAAAATGATTTAAATTGCAAATACATTTTTATCCAATGAATATAGTTTAACATGTTTAGTAAACAAAAACTAATTGAATTTATTTGTTAAAGTTGATTAGCTCTAATATAAAGTGTTAAAAAGTAAATTTGTTCAATCCAAGATGGAATGAATGCACGCAACAAAAAAATAGCTGAGCCTGGACAGTCTTTCACTTTAGAGAAGATGAATATTTTATAATGTTCAGTCAGAAATTAAATAACAGTGCATGCATTCTTTACTTATTTATTAGGTATTGAGCATAAAATGGAAAGCTTTAAGAATCAAAACTAAAAAGTATTAAACAACTTTAGCGCATGAAAAATAATTAAATAAAATATGACACATCTACAAATTAATTAACGCATTTTTAAATAATTATAAATGAATTAAATTATTTTCAAAGTACTGAAAAAATAGTGAATATTTTTAAAATAAGTATTAATTTTTTACCTGAATAAATATAAATGGGTAAAACTAAATTATACCTGAATGAAATCAATTCAGAAAAATTGAAATGAATTTATTTTTCATAAGAGCTTCACATGAATGCATTTAATGTCGTTCATAATATTTTAATGTGTATTCTTATTTAAGTTCTAGTTGTCAGTTAAGTAAATGTTTATACTGCAAAAATATGATTATGTGAAGAACTAAACTTACATAAGACCTCAATCAAAAATACATTATTATATTTAAAGTATTACTTTCTATTTTATGCCAGAGTTTTAATGAATAACTTTTTTTAGACTTCATTCTCAGTTTTTATTATTCAGATAAAGTTAAATATTCTTAGAATATACACTGAGGACATGACAATTCAGATAGATTTTCATAATTTGTTTATATTTTGCATTCACATTTGTTCTTTAAAGTTATGTATTATATTGTAAAAATAAAAAAATTATTTTGAAGGCCTATTGAAAAATGTACAGTTAAATATCTTTTATGTGAAAGGTTTGGATAAGTCAAAGACTGATAAATTTTTAATTCTTTAAGTTACAAAGAATTCTTTCACAGAATTTTTTTTTTTATTTGGAGAACTGTTATTAATAAAATTGACAGAATCATTTTGAAATAGAAAATGAAATTAAAAATATCGAAAACATTTAATTATGGTAGAAAACTTCATGAACAAGCAATATTCTTTAAAAAATTATACAAATTTGAAGTACAAAACTAGCAAAACATTTTAATTTAACTTCTTAAACAGTTCAGACTTGATAGACTTGAAATTTGATTCATTTAAATTAAATTTTTCTTTAAATCATGCTTCCAATTTTTGCACAATAACAGTTATTCATCTCTGAAGTAATAGCAATATTAGATTAAAACTAACAAAGTTCCTGCAACAAATTCAATCCAAAACAAATTATATAGTATTGTTTTATTTTTTCAATGTATCATAATTTTAGCTTGAAGAATAACTACATCTTTTATATGGTAATTAAACTGAAAAGTTAATGCATGATACAAAAATTTTAATTTATATACATATTTTACCAAATTTTAAATTTCCGCAAATGTATTTTCTGAATTGCATTATACAGGTTACCTAGAAAAGCATCAAACTATATGTACTTTCAGCTATCCTGTCAGTATTATTTATATATTTACCTTAAAATAAAAAAATACTTTAAAATGTTATCTCTTTAAAAAGAAATTATAATTATCTCTTAAATAACTAATCATATTAAATAAAAAGATTTATAAATTAATAATTTTAAGAAATTATTATTTTACAGTAAAAAGTATAAATAAGATATTATAATAATAAAAATTAAAATATTAACTAATAAATATTTTAAATAAAAAACATGTTATAGATAAAAATGCATTTAATTTTAAAAAAGTATCTATATGGAAAGCAAATTTAGATATGAAATACCTCAATCAAGAAAATGTGAATGGTAATTTTCTTGAGTTGAAATACTAAAAATTCATACAATAATTTGAGTAAATTCTTACAAGACAATTTTTCAAACAAATTAAAATCTATTCAAGTTAGCTTTCTTTGAATTTGGATTTTTAAAGTGAAAAATACAAAACAAATAAAACAAAAAAATTTTTATTTTTAATAGTACAAAGGAATAAACTCATTAAACAAAATAATTGGATAATGTTGAACACTTCTATGATTATTATTTAAATATTCGATGAAGAATATAATCCTAGATACTAGAATTTAAGAATATATTCAACAAAGAATATAATACTTAAACAAAATTTAGTTTTTTAAATATGTAGCACTGCATAATGCTCCAATATACCAAGACAATTAATGTAGAAAATGCTAATATTGCAATTGAAAGAATAAACATTATTACATTCTTTTAATTCACTTTAGAACGCTTTTTCCATTTTTTATAAAAATATTAAGAAATTTTAATGTAAAACTTAAAAATAAAGTTATTTAAAGTTTATTATGTATTTCATATCATAAATCTATAAATTCAAAGTTATTTCAGTGGCCTGATAAATTTTACTCACATGCAAGAATAAGTAGATGCAAGTAATTTCATAAGAACAGTTTACAAATTACAAGTAGGCAATTTTAAATTTATACTTACCAAAATAAAAGCTTTGCTGAAGTGCTATATTTTGTTTAAGTTCTTAGAAATATTAAATATATATTAATTCTTTGTGCCTTCATCTTCAGAATCCTTACCACGGCGGAAAAGGAGAGGAAACATGCCAAGTAAGCACCCAATTGTAACTCCCAAAGCACGTCCCTAAATAAATATTAAGTCAAGAAATTATTCAATGCATCAAAAGTATTCTAATTATTAAACACTGCTTTACAAACAATAATTAAAAATTTGAAATGTATTTTATTTTTTTTAAAAAAAACTAAAGAATATATTTAACACAGTAATTACAACATTATACACTATAGAAATGTTCTAATAACTATGAATTAAATTTATATTAGTTTAGGTGCTGTTCCTAGATTTGCCACACAGGAACATACATAGATCTCAGGGTTAGTTCAATGATATGATTAAGTTTTAGAATGTGATACATCATATAAGTTGAAGCAATTGTAAAAATTATGATAAAAACATTCGTTATTTATTATTTGCTTACAGGTGCTTCGCTATTGAAATTAATGTATGGGAAAGAGGTGAAAGGACTTCTATCAGTATTAAAATCTACTAAGTCAGATTAAATCCTATTACCAATAAATATCAGAAAAAGTGCCATAGATTATCATCACAATTTAAAAATTAACTTAAAATGGGCGACACAACAGGCATCTTTTACAGCTGAAATGAAACAAAGTGAATAGATGAAATATGCTAATTAGAGAACAGTTTATAAGGACTTTCTAAAAGGCAATCAGGTATATTTATTAATTCTAGATTCCAGTAATAAACTATACACTAGATGAACAGGACCTGCCGAAGTAGTAGCACATTGTAAATTGGATTCTTATAAAGTGAAACTACCACGAGTGTTAAAAATGTATATGTAAATAGATTTAAGAAATTTATACATAGTTTATAGACAATAGGAGTTATATTCAAAAGAGGAGAATATTTGGGAGAAGTCCATTCATCTTCAGATGTGAGAAATAAATAAAATTTTTAGTTTAAAACAACTGGATTTGAATCAGTTGGAAGATGTTAGGGGGAAAAAGATTTTGAATTTATAATCAAAATATACAGAATTGTTTACAAACAGTGTCAAAATAGCAAAAGTATGGGTACATAAGATTAGGTTAAACAATACAGAAATAAAGAAACCCTACATATATTGAATACCTGAAACAATAAAACCAGAGGTAGGGTGAAGAATTATTGTAGTTGGGATTGAGGAAAGAGATGCAGAAATTGAGTATCCAGTAGCCAGTGTTATGAAGAAGGATGGTATGTTAAGGTTATGTGTTGACTTAAAGGAGCTAAATGCAGTTAAAAATAATGATGATTTTCCCAGGACTAGCTAACTTCTAACTGAACTCTTATTCTGCCCCCTGAACTCTTACTCTGTGTTGAGTATTTAAACAGTAATGTTATGACCCATTTAAAGAAAGGATATTGGTCAATACTAATGGAGAAAGATAGTCAGGATTTTGCTTGTTTCAAAAGACATAAGACAAAGTACGAATTTAGGGTTATGTTCTTTGGTTTGCACAATGCAATAGACAATTTTCAAAAGGTGATGAACAACGCTTTGAGTAAGCATCAGAATTTTTCTTGCAACTACTTGGGCAACATAGCAGTGTATTCCAAAATATAGAATAAATATTTATGTCATCTGGACACTATCTTTTCATAACTGAAAAATTTAAAATTTTCAGTTAATTTGAAGAAATGTGTTTTTGAAAATCGAATATTAAATATTTTGATCATATTATTGGATTTGGCAGTCATTGGACTGATTCAGACATTAAGAACCTCACCCAGACCTCAAACCAAAAAACAGTTGAAGAGTGTGCTAAGACTGTGCTATTATCATCATGATTACATACATACATATGCAGAAAAGGCATATCTTCTTACCAAGCTTACAAGAAAAAAAGATTCCTGAAGAGTTATGTTAGCTGGCAGAACATGACAGAGCATTTAGGGTTTTAAGAAGTTGTCTAGTTGAAGGAACCTGCATCAATCTACCTGTGGTTGGATTGTCATTTATAATACAGTGTGATGCATCTTGAGAGGCATCGGGGCATGTCTGTCTCAACGGAAAGACAACTATATCTTTCCAGTCAGCTATGCAAGCCAGAAGCGGACAAAATATCAGAAGTCCTGGCCAGTTATCAAAAGAGAAGCATATGCAGTCATTTAGAGTTTGAAAAAGTTCGAAACTTGGATCTTCTGATCCCCAATGTAATTGATTACTCAATCCACTGTCTTTCATAACTAAAAGTGTTCCATAATCATAAAAGCTACAGGGATGGGCATTGGCTTTCCAGAAATATGATTTATTCATTTCTCATTGTCAGGATCAAAACTGCTAAATGCTGATGCACTGTCAATGTTGGAGACAACAGTAATTTGAAAGACTATTAAAAAAAAATATTTGTTTTATTTTTTTGCAGAACTTTGCGTAATTTAGCATTTTACTCTCAAATAATTTTGATGTTATTTTATTACTTCGTGATATTTACACAACCCTCATTTGTTATTCAAATTATTAACTTTTTATTTGCATATTGTAGTCAGAAGTTTGAATTTTAGTATTGTGAAAGATGTTTAAAGTGTTTCTTGTTACACAGATATATTTTTTGTATTCATTATTGCATTGTCACATTGTATAGTGTTAAATGACTTCACTAGATGAAATTTCAGATTAAAAGATGGTGTTACTCCAATCTTAGGTGGGGGCTGTGATGCTTGGGTGATGTCATGCACCTTTTACACCAGTTTGAGAATGGTGTTTGTTTTTTGAGCGAGAAAAGAAGGCAAGAAAGAAAGTTACAAAACTGTAGCTCCCATCAACAGAGTTTAGTAGCTGTAACATAGTTAATTGTATGTATATATCTAATTGTTTGTGTTATTAGCGTATTAAATTGGTATCTTCAAAACTAAATACCTTCTTTGATAATTACTGACGTGGGTACAGTGGGAAAGAATAGAAAGGAACGACAACAAGTATTACCTTCAACTCACTAATCTCCGGACTCCTGTTCTATGGGATAAACTTGATCACAAACCTCCTTTACATAACAGAAAAATTTATCTTTGCACTGAAGGCATATGCATTTTGTATAGCTTGTTCTTTGCAAAAAATGTTACTTTTCTAAAGTTTTCTTTTATTTGAAAGATGTCTACAATAGAAGGTTAGTATTGTTCTTTAAATATATTTAATACAGAAGATATCAATTGTATTAAACAAATGCTTTTATAGTATACACTTAACACAATATTTTTATTTAAAAAAAAGAAAACATGTATCCACTTCACATCTAGTATAAAAATGAATTGTTGATTTGAAGCATCATGCTTTTAGACTGTCACTTTATATATATTATTGCATGCTTCCAAAGATTCCGTTTCTGTACTATTGGCCATTAAAGTTCCAACACCATGAAAGATTAGATTGTGCTGTTTGTCAATCTTCTTTTTATTTTTTATTTTTTTGGAATGAGAGTGTTTTACAGGTCTTGAAGATAAGACACAACTACAGGCAAAAATGTATGGATCGCTGTTCAAATTTCTGTCAAACAAAACTATGGATGTACATGTTATCTAACCAATTGGTGTTATATCATCAGGTGCAAAGTCCCTAAGACGATATTGAACACAATCAGGCGATAAGGATTTTGATAGTAATCTATAATGATAGCATTTTGATAGCATTTATTCATCTTATTTGAGGCAAAACATATTCTGAAAAAATTCCAACATTACAAAAAGAATTCAAAACGAGAAATTCACTGAACTTTATTATTATTATTTTTATTTTATTTTTTTTTTGCAGTGCTTCAGATGCTGTGTCCCTTTTGTTTCATCTAAAAATGCTGTAATGTTAATTAATTGTATACCCCAATCTCTTCTTTCACATGGTTTTGGTACATTCTTAAGATCACTCCTTCATGGTGCTGAAGTTTTAATTGACAGCAATGTATTAAAACCTATATTCACAGAAAACTTACTATGCAATGCCTGTCATTATTTCTTTTTCATATAACAGTTATCAAACTTTACTTAATTATCTACGAATGTTTATTTGTTCATTTAGAAAGTTAAACTGGAAACAAATTTGTTGCTATTAGTTTTATTTTTCACAATAATGATAACAAGTCACAAATGGATAATTTTACACTAAAATTTTTGAACTCTGATGTTATCCAAACAAGAAGTGTTTGGATAACATCAGAGTTCAAAAATTTTAGTGTACTTACTGAAGGAACTTTGATACAAATTTTCTCTGAACAACAAAAACACATAGACAACCTAAAGAATTAAGTGTAAAACTGGTAATGTAATTTCACAGATCAACTTAATTGTTTAATGTGAAGTCAAATTGAAAGTATACTAAGTTGATACGCTTGTAATCCATGTTTGATTGATCTAGAAATAAAGCAGTTTTAGACTTTTGAAATCCAAAGATGAAATGGCAAGAATATAATAAGTGAAAAATTCTTTAATTTGTAACAATTCGCTCGAAGCAGTGATATTATTTTGGGAATAGTGATCACAATTTGCTATATATAAATTGAATTATTCAAAACAGTATTTTTAGTTTAAAGTTTTGATCATTTAAAAAAATATAAATATTAAAATGTTTCATAAAGTATAAAAATTCTGTTTTAAAATTAAAATGAGCATCCAAAACAATTAAAAGACATTGACACTTTACACTTGCACGAAGAATTGTTTTTATGATTTCAAAATAAATAAATAAAATAATGTACTTATATAATTTCAGAAAACTGAAAATAAATCAGAGAAAAAATATAAAACTTGGTCTCTTAAGAAAAATCTTAATAATTACAAGAGAATGATAAATTTATTTTCAAATTATAAAAACATACATATATTTTTTACAATAATCAACAAAATTTTAATATGCTTTAAATAATTCAAGATTTTCTAATGTGGAATTAAATAGTCTTTTTATAAATATCAGTATAACATAAGTAAATATAAAGAAATCATTGAATTGTTATTAATAATATAGCTATGCTTAAAAGATAAAAATTACTTTTAAATTTAAAACATTATGTATATGTTTAAGAGATCACATGATAAATATGGTATATAAGAATTAGTTTGCGATTTATGGTATGAATAGTAATGTGATTTTTATTTACCAAATTTATGCACCAACGTGTTCTGGATAATGCAGCTTGAGCTGGTGTTATAGTTGGTGCTTGTACGCCAACTTTAGAAGCTATTTTTTCTACATACCATGCCGAGCTAAAAATAATTGCTATTATCAATGGCCAAAAGTATTTAATGAAAGAAACAGTTAAAAATATATTCAAAACACTTGCATATTTATAGACAGGAAAATTAATAGATATGCACAAGAAAAATCTAATAATATTAAATAGATATGCACAAGAAAAATCTAATAATATTAAATAGTTAAACAAATAAAATTCATCAAACATTTCATATTTACTCTTTTATAGAATAATGCAATTCGAATGCTTTTTAATTTTCAGAATAATTTATAATCTATAAAAAATTTAAAACAAAATATACATATTCTAACTGTTAATTGTGTGGCAAAATTATTATAATGAAAGCCAATATGTAAAAGACCAAAAGAAGACCAAAACAATTATGGCTGGAAGATGTGCTGAATAACCTAAAATGTTTGAAGATAACCAACTGGAAGAGGAAGACTGCAAATAGAGCTGTCTTGAAGGAGATTGTGAGGTAGAATAAGGCCCACCTCAGGTTGTAAAATCAATCAAGAAGAAGAAAATATATATATTCCAAAATTTTCTTTAATAAGATACAAAATGATTTCATTAATGAGTTTGATTGATTTAATAATAAATAGACAATGCTTTAGAGAGAAAGTTTACTTTTTTCATAAATTTTTTAGAAAAAAGGTATCTTAAAAGCATATTGTAAAAAGTATATTGTATATTTTATCTGAAATAATAAGGTATATTTCATTTGAAAAAAGGAAACAGAATGTTTTACCTGAAATAATAATAGGAAATATTTTGATAGATTCAAAAATATGTTGCAGAATAACAAATTTGTTTTACTTTAAATAATCTATGAGTAAAAAAATCTAGATATTAAAGCTCTCAAATTGTGTGTGAAGAAGTTAAATTTCTTTGATTACAAAGAATGCATGATTGGTGAAAACTGTTTCATTCTTTTAACAGGTTTTGTAGAAGATACATTTTAATTTAATAAAATATTGAATTATTTATGCACATTTCAAAGCACATTCCTTTAAGCACATTTCAAAATGAAGAAAAAAAAATTGCAAACCCACTTTCATTTTTATAAATATTTCATTTTAAATAAAGCACTTTCTATAATAATCAACTCAATATGCGCAAAATTTACGATGTTGTAGAGCTTTCAAATAAGAAATTCTAACTTAAAATAATTTGCAATTACACTTTCTAGCATTTTTCATCAACCTGAAATATAAATACACTGAAATATAAATATCTTAATTTTTTTAAAAAAAATAGAATGTTAACGAATGTTTAGCTTTAGAGGAATAACTTTAAACAATAATTATATCACAAATTAATGTCAATTACAATTAAAACAAACTTACCCAATACCAGCAACATCTGATAAAGTGTTGCCCATGCCAGCAGCTAAAAATACATTTTAGTTTTAGTGACACAATTAATGTATTTAGAAACACATTATATGAAAAATTCTTAAGATGAAATGTTTTTACGATGAAAAACATAGTGTCATTATTTTTTAATCAAGTTTTTATCATTAAGCAAATTTATTATACCTCAGTTTTAAAAAATATATAAGAAAACTTGTGTTGCCTTTAAGTAACAAATCTGAATACATTTCAGACAACTTTGCTATGAATGTTCATAACATATATTGTTAAACATGTTTCATTTTCTTTTCCTTATTTATTGCCATTCACTCATTTATTAAAAAGCATTTGCTTACTTACAAAATATAATAAAAAGGGTAAACTCTATTTCATAATCATATTTGATTTTAAAATGAACAAATAGAAATCCCAGAAATATTCAAATAAGCAATATATTTTGAAAGTAAATGTTCAAGTTTATTATACTTCTAGAAAATATTTACTAAAAATTTAAAAGTATTGCTGAGAAATATCAATGAGCAACTATGTATATTGTTGAGGACCATATTACCTCAGCACATACATATGAACAAAGATGGTATATTTGTATATTTCATTAGAGAATAAGAATTGGATTTTATTGAGGTATGAACATTGCAGAATTCTAATATCAACTCTTGTATTTATACAAATCAACTTTTTGATATTTCATCATAGTAATAATGTCTATCAACAAAAATTTGATAAATTTTGTCTCATCAGAAATCTAGGAATTTTCTGTTTAAATCATCAAGAATATTAAACAATAAAGTAATTTGAAAAATAAAAACTTAAAGTTACAGTATACAAAAAAATTGGAACTCAACTGTTAGTCAAAAGTGTTACATGACTTTTTCTAATAAAATGAACTTGAATCATTTAATTATTTAGGGTATACAGTTTTTGTAAATAAGGATAATGACTTTCACATGGGTAACACCTTAAAAGATAAAGAGAGAAAATTCAATTTCATTGATAAAATCTGTCAATTCATGATGCATTAATATCAGACATACAATAAATTGAAAAATAATTTTTAATATTGAAAATTAAAATGAACTTAATTAAAATGATTTTCATAAGTATTATTTCATATGCATTACTTCAATATGAACTACTTCAAATATTAGTCATTAAAAGAATATCATTTTAAAAGTCAATGCAACTAAAGTTCAAAGTTTTAAATAAAGTATGCAATTATCATACATAACAAGGTATTAAAATAATCAGTTATGCATAAATTATTTTTATTAATTATTTAATCAAAGAAAGTCTAACAAAAATTCAAATTATACATAGTTGTGATTTTAAGTTTAAGTATAACTCATTATAACAATAAAAAAACACCAACAGATGAAAAATTATGGTGATTGCTTATGATACATAAAATACAAAAACTGTAAAAAGTTTTCGATATGTAAACTCCAAAACACTTTTCTAATGCATATGTACTCTTGCAATAACTAAGATTAATATTTCCTTGGTATATATTTGAGTTACATTAGTAACAAGGATTTTTCTTAATTTCATGTAATTCACTGGCACTTGTACTTACATTTGATGCCTTATTTGATTTCTGAAGAACTCTATCAAGGTAACTAGTATTTTTATAAATCCATAGCAGATTAAATTCAATAATTTGATTATTCTCTTTATAATTTTTTTT
>JAPDSC010067557.1:296436-320659 GCA_026290005.1 Latrodectus geometricus
TATATATATACAATACATATATTGTGACAAAATATAGAAATTAACTATAATTCTTCCTAGTTTAGTGACATCAGTATTGACTTAAAGTCCTGAATCAAAATGATCACTTAGCATAATTGAAGAAGATTGTAATTAGAAATACTGCACTGTCAGTTTTAACATATTTTACCTTGTTTATGTGGAAATAAATTTTTCTAAAAAAAATATATTTAATGGCAATATCCCCTATCTTCTTGTCATGTATAAATGGATGTGGAAGGGAAAGGGTCAGCTCAAGTGTGATTTCATCACATGTCCATTCTGAAACAGAAATAATGAAGTGCCTGGTGATTGGTAACTATTCCAAACCCATTAAACTTGCATAGTCTGGGGCTTACCTGCACTGTATGTACAAAGGAGTTAACTTTAGATAAAATACGATATTATTTTGAAGATCATAACAGCCAAATAAATTTTTTAATTTAAACTGAATCTAATCATTAAAATCATATCTTATTTTATATTCTTATTTAAAAACCATAAAAAGATAAAGAATATTTTCTGTTTATCTCTAAAATGAAAATTGCTGACATTTTTATATTTGAGATTATAGTTTTTTTACTTAAAAATATGGAATAAAAATTTTAAACATCTTTCTTAGTAAAATTCATCAATACTTTTTAATAACAATTATAGCAAAATATATTAAAAGTAAATACAGAATAAAAATATTCAACACTTACTAAATACTTAACAGTTTAAACAATAATTGCAGCTAAAAGAGCACATATCAAATAAAATAAAAACAAATTAAAGAAGAAATTTTTCTCTCTCATACAAGATTATTTTTCCATTGTGAATTAAATTAAAAAACACCCATTATTTTAGACTATTGTTTACAGATAGCAATATAAACAATATGTTGATAACATTGATTTTGTTTTAACATTTTTCCAATTTTTCTTCATTATTTCATTATACACTTGCAACTGAACTTTTTAAGGCTTTCTATAATAAATAACTGTTTCAGTTGTAATCATTCATATATAAATATGCTTTGTCAATTTTGACCATACATTTTCAACACTTCTGATAAACGTTTTTCATACAACAATTCATTTTTCTTTTCCATCAGCAACATATCTAGGAAACAGACATTGAACTGGACTTTATTTTAAATAAATTCAAATCTTTTATAAGCCATTTTTAGCTCTTACTATGTATTCAAAAAGGTTTCTAGATTTATTATTTAAAAAATTCAAAACCTCAAAAGTAGCATATTTACAACAAAAATAAAATTAAAAAATATAAAAAAAAAAAACATAACAGCTAATAAATGCCTTAATGAAATACAAAACTATATGAAATCAAACAAAATGAAAAGAGAAACTAAGGCTTTACTACATGAAATATGTTACAAGGCTGATTTTAACTATATGAAAAATTTTACAAGGCTTGATTAATGGCATGTGAAACCTGGACCTTAACTCGTACACATGATAATATCTTTGAAAGAAAGGTTTTAAGATGTATTTCTGGAGGAATAAATAAAAAAAAAATAAAAAAATAAAAAAAAAAACGTGTTGTTGAGAAGATCTTTTTATAGATCATTTAATGGACCTGATATTATTAATTTCATTTAGTTAAATAAAATGACATAGCTATACTATACTGTGAGGATGGATTTAGAAAAAAAAAAAAACACAAGAAGTCTTTAATACCAGACCAACAAGCACATGAATGGATGGAAAAAATGATGGGAAGATGGTATTGAAAAAAGTTGGTATCAAAAACATAAAAATTAGAGAACTACAGTAACTATTTCAACTACAAACATTAAAGAATATTTTCAATATTTCATACATTCACAATGCAAAACAAATTAGATCTGGATAGCACTTCAAAATTTTAATCTTTTTTTTTTAAATATTTTAAGCAAATTAGTTCCACTGATTTCATAAAAAAAACTTATATATATATATATTACATACATGTATATATATAAAAGGTATGCTCAGTTAAAAAAGTGAAATATGAATTTTCAAAAAGCAATTTTTTGATTAATTTCTTACCATATATATTTAATTTGTAGAATTCATTTAATTTAAGAACATAAGTAAATATAATTATTTTTCTACATAAACAATTTGCAAGTTTTTTTATCAACAATGAATGTTTCAATAAATATTTTTTCAAGCAATACAATATTCTCTATGTATAAACTTCATGATTTTGCATACAAAAACTTAAGTAGCATAAAATAATTAACGAAATCAGTACTCTACTCATAACTTACCTAAACTTTACAACTGACCCCCTAAAAACTATAACAGAAAACTATTTTAAAATTTACAGTGAAATACTTTCAAATATTCAAAATTTCAAGTTTATTCATATTAAAAATATTAGATTCATAATTAGGTTTTTAAATTTAAGCAGGTAACATTTTCATATTAAAATTAATTTATTAATTAGCATCTATTAAACTTTCAATATTACCATAAAATACACGAATATAATTCAAGTGTGGTAAGGAAAAGAACTTTCCAAAATGTTTCTTAATAAAATCAATCAACCAAAATTAAATTTTCAATATTAATTTATCTAATCTGAAAATGAATTGAGAGTTATATAAGTTAAAGCATTAATAATAATTCATGAAAATTAATTATATTTAAAATCAAATGAGAAATTCTTAAATTGAAGAAACAAAACTTCATATACCCACATGAAAAAAATAAGAAAAATATCTCCAATTAGTATCAATATGATCATCAACACTCTAGAATTTGTAAATTATTTTTGTTTATTGGTAGTTTCACAGTATTATTTCCTACTATTAAATCTGAATTAAATCAGCTATATTAATAGAAAATGTAAATTTTCTATCATTCCGTCAAACCAATTTTGCTTCTTTCTTGAAGAAATTTAGTCTTTCAGCTTACAAACAAATATAGTAGGTTTATAATCACATATAGGGGATTTCTAATAGAAAGTTGCTATCACATTTTAGTAACACAAAAACTGATTTTCATTTTCTTAAACATAGGCCTATATTTGCAAGAAATATTCAAATTATATATATATATATATATATATATATATATATACTTGATATTCAGAAATTCATTAAATGATAACTAAATTCTTAGCGATGGAACAGTAGTTCAGTTGTTCCATTGCAAAGAATTAGCAGTTATTGTGTATTTATTAAGTGAAATTAGCTTTGTTTGCTACTCTGGTCACATGAAGAGTTAATTGATTTAAATATTTGGTTATTTACTTTTACTTAATTTTATAATAGTTGAAAATATTTATTATTACAGCATTTTAGAGTTACAATAACTTTTTAGTTTTTATGTAATTTATTATAATTTAATATACATATAAATCGACAATATTCATTTATGCTTAATATTATATAGCTAAGTATTATGTTTACATAAAACTAGAAGATTTTGACTAGAGAGATAAATATTCCCAAGCATTATGAAAATAAATTATGTGTAAAGCATAAGTAATTAATTTTATATTAAAAGAGTATAATAAATGCAGTATGGAAATGAACTTTTAGAAGAAATTTATATTTTCACGACATGACATTTTTTTAATTCTTAATTTTTACTGCAATGAAATCTAATCACAATTTGTCATAATATCTCAAAATTAATAATTTATATAATTAATTAAAATTTAAAACTATACAAACATGGACTGATAAAAGTTATGATTCTACAATCATAACTATGATCCTTGAAATAAAAAAGTCCTTGAAATAAACAAAAGTAATCTCAATTATAAAAAACTTCAGAAACCATTGGTCTTGTTCCATTGCAATGGATGATATCTTAATTTAAAGATTTCTGAATTTCTTAATCAATGTTAAATTTTAAGATAGAAAAACAACAATTTAGATCAACTGGTAATAATTTAAAATGATTCTTTTGCCCTATCATTTAAATAGAAATAAAAATAAGTTTTATAATTAACTTTTGTTTTAAAATTTATGAAAAATAAAGAAATGAATGTATAAAATGTTTAAATTTCTAATTTTAATATCATATATAAAAGTTATAAAAAAAATTAAGGGAAAAATGCTTAACTATGTTCAAATTGAAATCTATTAACTACTTCTGATTTCATAAATTCGATCAATGTATATCTATGATCCTAAATTAAAAACATTTGTATTATTAAACCCATAATTTGTTCTTATAGTTCAATACAGGTAAAAGCTTCTTTAATAAGTGGGACATAATTATAATCTATAAGCATCTGCCACCTAGTAATCCTTTTCATGTAATATATTATCCTGTTCTATCATCTCTGAGTTATAAATATTTACTTAGTAAATTTCATTTTATTTAAATATAAATATTTAAAATGACTGTTAGATGTATAATATTAAATAATTATTAACAATACCATACCTAATTATCATTAACACAATTAACATTTTAGCAATTTTGATATATTATCATTGGAGTATTATGCATTAGAGACTTAGTTTTGAAGTTCATAACCTACCTTACATATTATATATGAGGTAATCAGAAAAGTTTTGTCGCCATGTGACATAAAAATTCTAGGCACTGTAATAGTATGACAAATTGGAGTTCATTAATCAAAGTAAGCACCATTACATGGGATAACCTTCTCCCAGTGTGATGCAAGCTCTTGTATATTGTAGCAATAAAATGGCTGGTTTATGAAACCAAAAAAATGGGATACTTTAGTTTTTATATCTTTACCATCACAGAACTATCCAATTTGCATTTGATTATCTAGCATATAGAACAAGTGTTAATTACTTGGAGAAATCTCTGGAGAATAGTGAGGATGAGGAGAAGTGATCATCACAATGCAGTAATTGCATTCAGAGTTGCATTTGAAGTGTGCATTCTTGTCTTGTCCTGCAAGAAATTTAACTTTTTCCTGTCCACCAACGCTAGCTGTTTCTGATGCAAGGACATCAGTACACATTTCAGTTGTTGTATGTAGATGGAAGCATTAATGGTCTGGTCACATGGAAAGAACTTATGATGGGCAATGCCAGCCATATCCACCATACATACGGCAGCAGCTTCTGAGTCTTTGCAATCCAGGAAGTCAGATATGCCCTTCACAACCAATGATGTGAAAGCTTGTGGCTGCTGATGGACTTGGATCCATTTTCCTTACATGTTAAGAGAATCCAGAAATGAATTATTTTTTTGGCAGGAAAGAAGTGATGAACAAATGGACAACTTTTGAAGTTTATTGCATTCAATAAGTTCACATGGAAGCCATTTACTTATCTTCCTGATTTTTCCCAATTTCTGTAAATGAGCATGAATAGTTTCATCATATACATGGAAATAACATGTGGCTCTAAATACATTTCAGAAGTATCCTCTTTGTATCATTTGACAAGTAGCTCCTTTTAAAATCATCGCCATTTGAGACTGTTGGTGCACCCAATCATTTTGCATCTTTCAGGAATTCATCAACATAATATAATTTATGATGCCACTTTTGTGCAGTACATTTAATTACTGCACCATTTCAAATATCCAACATATTTTTCTGCATACCTCAGGACAGTTTGTACTCATCAATAAAAGTGCTCTAATAATATCCTTTTTTACGGCCAATACTAAACTTCTTTTCAAATTTTTAAATAAAACTTCCCATGAGCAAGTCTTTATATATCACCATTCTGAAAACACTGAAGGTAGTTGATTAATGCACATGCATAGCCACATTTTCTTTATCTAAAAGCGACTGAATTTTTCTGGTTACCTGATATATAGATATATTCACATATAATGTTAAAATACTCATGTATTATTAATATAAATATCAGTTTTATAAAGGATACCAATCATTTTCATTATGATGAATATAATTTTATGATTAATTTATTAGTCTACAACACTTTTCATTTTCTTCCTTTTCCTAGAATTTTTGTTGGAATATGATTGAAATTCTTTTATAATATCCTAAAAAATCTAGTTGCATTTAAAATACCCACAAATCTTATGATTATAATTAAAAGATATGTAAACTTTAATCTTCCAAAATCTGCAACAAAATATTAGATGAGATATACTTTGAAATATGTCACTTAAAGATATTTGCAATATAATTGCTTTAGAATGCTTCAATTTAAATTATCTAACTCACTTTATAACTTTTCAATTTTTGCAAATTAACATTTTTTATTTACGCCAATACTTTTTTTGAACAAATTAATACCTAATTTTGAAAACAAAGCTTTTATTGCTAACATTAAATGATTAATATCATTTGAAATTTTACACGATAGGTTTTTTTTATTAACAAATTACTTTAAGAATATTGGTGTGTGTATTCTCATTTCATTCTTTTTAAATATCTTAAGATTAGCAGTTATAAAAGGAAATAAGTTTATATGTGCAGAAAAATACCTTTCCAAGAATTAATTTTCATCACATTCATTTCGAAGAGAACATGCAAAACTTACATTCTACAAATCAGCCATGTTAATACTAAAAATAGCTGGGAAATTTAGCAGATTCTTTAGAAACTTTTCAATGATCATATAACAGATGTCATATAATAAGTTGCTAATAAAAAAAATTGTTGATTGATGTAATTTTGTTTTAAAAGCATTTTTTGGTCTTGGTAATTTTGTTATAGAAATCTTTAATTGCTAGAGAATTTTTAGTGTTCTGTTTTGAAATTTAATTTTATGTCATTTGAGTTCTTTTGAAGAGGTTTCATGAGTTAGAATCTTTAATGTTTATCATAATACAGTTCTTTCAAACAATTCATGTCAATTAACACTGCTCATTTTTATTTGAATTTTTCCAAAAGTAATCCAAAGGAATTTGTGACCCTAAGAATAAATATTTTCCATGTTGTATTGTTCCTGGTCATTATTTTCATTTGTTTATTTTCCTTCTTCATTTTGACCACAATATAAACCTTTTTGTTGAAGTTTTTTAAATTATTCTGTGCTTCTTCACTGTATTTATTATAAATTCTGTTTGTATATTATGAGTACAAGCATATACTTTAATTTTAATAATTATAAGAACTTTTAAGTCATTATATGAAATTTGCATATACAATTTTTCGTTGGTCAGCCTGTTCAAAGCATAAGGAATCGTTAAGCTCACAAAGAAAAATGTAAGTATACCCTTTAGTCACTGAAATTTGTATTTATTCCTTTCTGTTGTTAACTTTAACAATTAATATTTTTATCATCAGCCAACATTAATTTATGTATTTGTAGGCTATTATTGATAGAAATAAACATTTATTACATAGGTTTGTTAATTTTATATTTGTCATCAATGAAATCTCACCAAAGGGACCGTATAACATCTGTCCTTAAATATTATCTTTTAAAAAATAAATTTTATGCAGTTACAAATTCCTTTTTAATTTATACTTACCCATCTAAATAAGAATATAATGCTAAATAAATAAATTGACAGTTCAATAATTCTGAAACAAAAATTCACTTAACCTTGAATAGCGGAAGCTTGAGCTTGAAATCTTTGTAGCTCTTCGAGAAGAATTAGTCGTTCTTTATGGTTCAATTTAAAGATAAAGTCTTGTGCTAATTGTCTTGAATGCAATTTGTCCTTTATTTTAAATCCTGTGAAACCCGATTTTATTGCCGTCGTTTTCAGATGTAACTTAAAATGTTTATTACAAGAAAGATTTACAAAACAAAACAAACGACTTCGTATAATAGCAGCCATTAGCTCAAAGTTTAGTCAGTTTTGTGTTTGGATACTTTGAAATAAAATTATTAAATTCGAAACCAAAATTTCTAGTTTTTAAATACCAAACTAAATAATATTCTAGAATTCAATGTAATGCTTGTATCAGACTTATTCTCATAAAATACTTCATATGTCTAAATATGGCATGGCAACGGTGAGTATAATGAGATACATTCTCTCACTTAGAAAAACACTCTGAGGACGGAAAACATAAAGATTGTTTTGTATGTTTATCATACGCTTAGGAAAACTTTTTTAAGTTTCAAAAAGAACCGTAAAAATATTTAGTTCTTGTTTATTTTTTTGGATAAAGAACAATCTACTAAAATTAGGTACAGGGCTAGGAATGTTTTTTTTTTTTTTACCTTCAATTTGTCTTTAATAGCAAAGATTTATTAAAGCAAGTTATGTTATTGTTCGGAAAAAATATTAATTGGAGACAAATAAATTGACTATTCGCACCAGTTTCTGTTTTACGAAAACCCAAAAACGTTTTGTCTAGATGAAAACCGTAGAGCTAGGAGTTCGGGAGGAGAAATTTTCCCTTTCCGATGAAGTTTTAACTGTAGCCGAGCGGCCATCTTGTTTAGACGAGAAAAGAGCTTTTTTCGTATTCCATAACAAAATCGCAATTTTATTTCGTCATCATCTGAATTTAAAAGAAGAAATGTGACCTTATGCAGCTTACGAACGTACAAACAGACGCACTAAGAAATTGGAAGGAATAACATTTCACAGGTAAAAAAACTTTGCGCTCTGCTTTAGTATTGTTTATTCGTTGTTTGCTTAGCTATCATTTTATTATTTAATGTATTAAATATTGCAAAAAATTACATTAGTTAGAGTTATCGTTAGAGTTTATTTAATAGTTGTTAAATTATGTTATTTTTAAAGTAATTTCTAGTTTAAAGCAGTATTGAAATTCATGTTGTATGTATAAAACCATAAAGCAATGATTAAGTCTTTATATGCTTTATAAGTCTTATGTACAGAACTGCGATATTTTCGTATATGGAAATAAAAAATATATATTTTATATATAAATTTTCTCCTAGCTCTATGATGAAAACGGTGATAACAAATGAATTCAATGTGTACCGATGCAGTAAGCTACAAAAATTCAGTTGTCTCTTGTATTTTTCATTATATTTCATACAACAGCATTGATTTAACAAAGGTTTTTCATAAAAATATTTAAAAATAAAGACTTTTATAAAATAGAAAAGAAAATTTTACTTTCTTTATTTTGAGAATTTTATAATTTTATATTTTCAAAATTTCAAACATGAATTTTTTAATATATATTTTTGAATTCCATAATTTTTTTTCTTCATCAAAATTGAATGAAATAGTCAATGTAACTCTTCTAAAAGCATTTTATACCGAGCTTCAAATCCAAAATAACCTATCCCCATGTTTTAGGATCTTCTACTTTGTTTATGAAGTTGGAAAATACAGAGGTATAATTTTTAGTTTCAAGTGTATCTAAAGCAATCAATCGAGTGAGGCACGGACATTTCATTCATTTAGAATATGATAGGCGTATTACTCACTCTTACAGCATTTTCTACATACAGAATCTTATTGAAAATATTTCATCTTATGAAGTTGTTTTTTGAAATAATAGTGCCTAGCGATGAATTCCACAATTGTTTGTAGCTTCTGTCTTGAGTACCTAAGGATTTCAGAAGCAACTTTCGCTCTCTCTCTGATGATTTATAAATCATACTTTTAGCGTGTCATTGTCCAGAAGATTCAAGCTAAGCTCTTTTTATTCATTTTCTGTTTTTACCCCTTAAGAAGAACTTTAAATTAATGCCTCAGAAAGGTTTCAGTTGGATTAGATGAGGATACTTGTTTTGCAAGCTCGTCAGCTTTTTCATTACCTTCAACAACTACGTGCTCTGGCACACAGATAAGAGTTAATTTGTTACAAATTGTCATTTCATTCAGAAGGTTTCTATATTTCAAAACAATTTTAGAATTAATTTGGAATGAGTTAATAGCCAATAAAACAGCTTGACTGTCGCTATGGTAAATCTAAAGCTTTTTAAAGAATTAAGAAACTCACTAATGTAAAATAATGTCACTAAAGTAAATTTAAGAAATGTCTGGTAGCCTTTTCTTGTATTTACCAAGAGGCAGCTAGTTATAGGAAGTACCTCAGCCTGAAATATGTTATATGGTATTCAGCCTGAACTGATGTTATAAATAAACTTTTACTTTCTCTGTCTGCCTGAGTAGAGAAATTATCTCAAATGGTCTATAAAACACATAAATCCTTTCAATGATTCTTGAAGTCATTATTAGAATAAGTTCATGAATATATCTAGAAATACTGATGTTACCTTTAGCTGAGGGATTGCCATTTTATTGTTTCTACTATATCATTCTATAAGTAGTGATTCTAGTCCCTGTGACAAATGAAATTGATCAGAGTAGTTAGATGTTAATTAGTTTCCGGTGTTTTAGTGGATGGAGAGAGGTCATACCTCCTATGATACACAATCAAGCTAATCTTTGTCCCTCACAGTTCTTTGCACCACAAGATTACAGAGTTATAAAGTTATGCAGTGTCATGTAAAACATTATTTTTGGATATAAACCCCAATTTTTACCAAGTATATGTCTGAACATTATGATGTATTTGTGCTTGATTTATCTTGGAATCAGCATGTTCATTCAAAGTGAGCTTTTAATCATGAAATAAGTGTAAATACTTTTTTTCAGAGCAATATTGATTTGGACATTTAGTAGTTTTTGAATAAAAAAAATACATCCCATTTTTTCATGCGAGTAAAAAGTACAAGATAGGTCTCTTCTGAAGACTAATCTTTAGATGCATATTTCATTAATTGACACGTTGCCAAGGAGCATTTTCGTTGCCAAGTCCTTGTCAAGGAGCATTTTATCCTATATTACTCAAAGGAATAATAAGGCTATTTATTACAAGGTTCCAAAGTAATAGTGATGAAACTCCTCCTTGTGAGGGCAACACCTGGTAGTTTTCTTTTGAAATGATACTCTAAATATATTCATTTGAATAATTCTATCCAATATCAGGTTCTCTATCCATTGTAATGAAATATATTTTACCCCTGTGTCCCTTAAAGTTTCATAGATGAATCATTAACAGAAACACGCTGAATGTTTAAAAGTAGCCAAAGTAATTTTCTTTTAACCCAGTGTGTCTTCAATCTTGAAACGAGCTGATATAAAGCTGTTTTTGTGGATTTACTAAGTTGATAGATAAATTGTTAGTTATACAAGGAACAAATTTTTCCCAAGTATTCCCGAACATGCGCATCAATAATAATCTATATAATCTTAAGAAAATTAGACATGACTACCTGATCATAGTTATCTTTGCCAGGCTTAGGAATCAAAACAACCTTAGTCTCTTGCGGCATCATAGGAATATATAACAATGCAAGACTAGCTGTCTCTAAAATCTAACCATCACTGGAATGATTAGATTCTTAGCATTTTGGATCATGATTGACATTATTACATAAGATCCAAGGCTTTTGAGTAGTATAAAGAAAGTGATGGTCTATCTAACAGTATTATAACTAAAATATTTTTAACATAGGTCCAATGATTTCTGTTGACTCTTTTCAAAGATCTGATGAAATTCTGGCTTTCATTGTAAAATAGATCTCCAGCACCTTGAAAGTGGGTTATAGTCATAATTTTCAAAACCCCTTTTCTATTGCTCTAGCATAGATATAGATATCTATCTTCTAATTTGAAATTCCGACCAATATTGATTAATAACTTCTAAGGAGTCTTAAGTCTAACTTCTTTAAGGACAGAATATAATAATTACTTTGTATTAAATTTTACGCTGAGAAAATGCTGAGTTTTAAAATGATTAAAGATATTTTTCCTAAGAAACTAGTCAAGAAAGCTCACAAAATCTTTAAGAGAACCAAAAGCTGTATTTAAGTATGTTATATTATATATAATAGTAGCATAATTTGACCCATCATTTAATTTTACAGTTTAATTGAAATTTTCTTTTGATATGGGAAATTGATAAAAAACATTGAAGAAGTTTAAAATTTTAAAATTTAATTAATGTAACTTATATTTAAACTACATTAGGATGGAGGAGAAATCATAATTAGATAATAAAGAAATATATTTAAATAGATAAACTTTAAAGTACAAATTATATGAAAAGTAAGTCTAAAATATAAAGGCAGAAAAAATTTTAAAAATAAAATTTTATAAATTTTAAAATGAAGATTTGATCAGTTTACATCTGTTAGTATGATATTTTCAAAACAGAACATTTTCATGACCATTATGACTACAGAATATATAGAAA
The DNA here is from genome assembly GCA_026290005.1 of Latrodectus geometricus. Classification (NCBI taxonomy): domain Eukaryota; kingdom Metazoa; phylum Arthropoda; class Arachnida; order Araneae; family Theridiidae; genus Latrodectus; species Latrodectus geometricus. The sequence continues at coordinate 308,506 of JAPDSC010067557.1, forward strand.
ATTTTAAACAATACATTAAATGTTTGTGTATAACTCATATTTACACAAAAATTTGATAAGAAATATATGTTAATGCAATATAAATATCCAAACTACAGATTTTTTCTCCACATGATATCTTCTATAAGAAATACACTAGTTACAAATTCTAAATAAATTATATATTAAAAAGCATTTTAAGTGTGTGTGTTTTATGAAAAGAGAACTAGAAGAAATATTTACAAAATAAATTACGACGCTGTAAGCAAACAAATTTCATTTAGTTATAATTACATCATTAATAAATTATAAGATAAAAAATGCAAATATTCATATATATATATATATATATATATATATATATATATATATATATATATATATTAATGACTTAAGAATTTCGAACTACTGATTTGTTATTTACACTATAAAAAACTGCTGGAATAGAGCTTATAATTTTAGTATAGAATCAAAATCAAAGCCCACAAGTTTGTTTCGCTTACAATTCAAAATTTTTTAATAGATAACATATAGCTATGATATTTACAATCTGTGATATTACAAATTTAGCGTATTTTCTACAATATTTTTTGAATTCATATCTAAACTTTTTCTATAATAAAGTACAAATTTTTCTCATAATAAAATATAATTCAATTAAGTATTCTCTATAAAAAATGCTGTATCGAGTCAACTGTTAATTACAAATAGCCTTGTGATTGTCATCTTTGAATACGCTTCGTAATGATTGATCACAAGATATGCTGTGGATTTCCATTACTTGTATGTAATGCAATGGTGGATGAATATTTTGTATTGTTTTATAATTTTTTAAAAAAAATCTTGGATTTTCTTTTTCAGATTGAGTTTTGATAATTTCAGTTTATATGCCAGGACTGTTTTTTCTGTAAAAACCGAATACAACTTAATTTAATTGTATTATGTATTTATAAGACGCTACTTTTGTTTAATTGCCCTCAGTGTTATAATCCATAAAAAAAAATTGTGACAATTCTAGAAGATCCAGTTGCATTAATAATTGCAAATATATTTAATAGGTACACATACGTATTATTTCATTCACCATTTTTCCTAATATATATTTGTAAATTATATTTTCATAAATATATTACCAAACATTGAAAATTTTCATAATTTGTTTTTAAAAATATAAATATTAAGAGTACAATTCAGAGTAGTTAACCTATTTCTTCAATATAACGAATGGAGAAAAACTTCATTTTTATTAATTAATTTGAAATTTGCATATGCTAAAAATAAAAATATAAAACGTGAATTTACAAATATAATAAAAAATATAAATAGCTAGAGAATGGAGACTAAATATTCATTAACATTTTTTGTGTGGAAATTGATAGGTTAATTCAAAAGTGCCATTTTATAAATACAATAAGAATGATATAATTAAAATAATCACACAATTATTTTCTCTCATTGTATATTATAAAAATATCTGTATTGAACGTATAATTATTCTGCTAATTAATTGGGTGTCTATAAAAAAAGTTAACATAAATGTTTTTTTTTCTTTAATAATACCCATTTTCTTACGTAGATTCATAAAAATTTATATGAACTAATAATATTAACATTCACATACATACAATACATTTTTCTAGAGAAAATAATGAGTGCATCCTCCAAAAAACAAATTTTAATCAGTCTCGATGAACACATAACTAATAACTCACTAATTAAAATTGTAAAGTGATATATGGATATAGAAATAACAAATTTACATAGATGTACTAATTCTTGAACTACTCTTTGAGCTTAATGTGTGTGTGTTCGCTACCAGTTTTCATTGAACATCTGCAATCATATTTTTTTTGCTCACAACTAATATAGTTTTGTGAAAAACTCAATGGGTCTATATACGTTAAAAATGTTCATTAGATTAAAATTCACTAAATTCACGCGAGAATTATTGATATAATTCATTGTTGTTTATAAGATAACCAATTCACGGAATTCACAAGAAACTGGATAAGCCTTACACGTGCAATTCAAATTTCCTTTCTTCTTTATTTTAATATGCAAAAATGATTACTAATTTATCAATCACTATTGTATGTGCATTTCAAAAATTGAACATACCAGATATTTAGTTACAATTTTCTTTTGGAAGGCAGACGATTTCGTGATGTCACAAATTTTGACCTCACAGGTCCAAGTACATCAAATGCAAGTATAAGGGAAATATTGCTATTCTTCAAAACGCTCGAAAAATTTGCTATTTGCATGGTCATGCTCAAAAAACAATGGGGAAAATAAATTTATCTTAATGAAATTGAAATTCATAATCTGAAAATTAAGATTAGATTAAGTAACTGAATATGGCAATAGCTGCTTCCAAGACCAATAGTTATTAAGCTGCTTAGACTGATTCTCTGGTATAATCTTTGCAGTGATAATAAACATTTAAGGACTTCCACTTAATTGTTTTTATTTGCTAAGATATAAAAGAATTCTTATACATATTCAATTAAATAAGTTATAAAATATCATATATATTTGCTTTTTAAAAAATATATGTGTTTAAAAAATATATATTCAAGACAAGTTTTCATTAACAATAGTACTAAGGCCAGTAGATTTTTTTTTTTTTTTTTTTTTTTTTTTTGCGTAAAATCCAAGGAGGGAAAAAATTGAGTCAAGCTGTTATTAGAAGGAAACCTATTTTTTAAACCCAAGCAACGATAAAAAGATAGAATACAAATAAATTAAGGTACAAAATGCAATACATTTCAGAAAATAAAACTTTTATCATAAAGGATACAGTTCATGTAAAATTGCACATATGCAGAATCAAAACCAAGTATACGTAAATTTATGTGTATATTAAATAATAAAACTCATATGATCAATAGAATTATAAATCAATTTATATGAAAAATTTAAAATTAAATTATATCTGTAAAACCAACTACTTTTACAAATGTAACAGTACTATGATGGGGATCTTTAAGTAAATCTTAAAGTGTTAAAAGATTTTTATTAAAAACAAAATTGCATAAGAATTAAAATTAGGACACAGAAGATATAATACACTATGTAAGAGGGATCATACGTTTGGCGCCATTGACTTAAATCACTGAAAAATAAATGTTTGGGTACGAAACATGTATGGCCTATACGAAGGCCAATTAACATTACATTTACACTACATGCAGGTAAAATTGAAATCGGAATGATGTGAGATTGAGCAAAAGGAAGTTTGTCGTCGATTTACATATGCTAAGATTCAATGCAAGGAGAATGGATGAAATATTTAAATCCCTTTCTCACATTAAAGTAACTGCAGACCAAATGGGAGTTAGAGAAGTTCCAGCTGCCGTATCATTCTTCTCATTGTTGTTTATTCCTACATTGTTTGGTATTCAGTGCAATAGAGTATCTCAAACATCTTGTTAGCTAGAGAATCATTACTTTTTAAAAAATATAGGTGTCGCACTTTAAAACAAGTTTCCATTAGCAATAGTACTAAAGTAGGTAAAGTGTTTTTTTTTTTCTTTTGCTTAAAATTCAAGGAGGGAGATAATTGGGCCAAACTGTTATTAGAGGGCAACCTATTTTTTAAACCCAAACAATAATAAAAAGCAAACTCTTCAGTCAATGAGTCTTGCTGCTTAGATCCATCTGAGAATAAATGAGTTTGCTTAGCGTATTGACAGCAATAGAGAAAATTAAGTTGTTGAAAAATAGCAGGAGTTGCATGTGACGTTTTCATACTTATCAACGAGACAGAGAACAATAATGCGTGGATTACGTCAAGATGGGTAAACAAATACATCTGTATATTCAATCCGGATATCACAAAAAAGGCGTTTTGATGCGAGTGAGAAAATTTTTAATGCTCGTTAGTAGTACATTTTATAATCTCTCAAAAGTCTGATTAAAATCATGGAACGTAAAGGATGAAAAGCGGTATACATGATTTTAGAAAAATTACTGAAGAGCAGCTACATCTGTCGTAGGTCTAAGGGAAACTCTCTGCAACCTATTTTGGAATGCCCCAAACGTTGAAACTAGAAACATACAGATGACTTAGTATGTAAAGTCGTATGGGACAATGCATATAAGCAGCTTTAATATATTTCAAAAATCTGATGTCACAAAAGTATCAAGTGCTTTGCAGTTAGGACGATACCATCTCTTTAAGCAGAAATTCTTTTGACAGTGCAGACATTTTGGCTCGTTAAATTTTTTAGAATTTCGTTTTTAGATGTATAAAATATCCTCAACTGAAGTAATTTAAATAAAAAAATTAAGATCTGCAATGCTCTACAGTAACAGCCATGCAGACTGACTTCAAGGTCTGCATAATCCGAAAAATAAGCATAGCTTATTTTTCGGATGTGGTCTCGACAAGTAAATTACAGCTTCTTCACAAATTTTAAATCACCAAGATTAGATGTTGATCACAAGCAAATTGAAACGTTCCTTCAGGTTTCTAACTTTAAAATTTTAGCATAACACATTGGAATACATTGGCGTATGTTGAACATGGCATTTCTCTTCACTCTAAAAAAAAAACACTGTTATTTTACAGCAAAAAGTGCTGGCAATTTGGGCGCCAGTATAATCTACTGTAAATTTACAGCATATCCGTAAAAAGTTTTCAGCATATTTAACTGTAATTTTTACAGCATATTTTGCTGTAATTTTTACAGCACTTTTTGCTGTAATTTTTACAGCATCTTTTGCTGTAATTTTCACAGTTCTTTTTGCTGTAATTTTTACAGCATTTTTTTATGTAATTTTTACTGATTTTTTTTTATGTAATTTTTACTGCACTTTTTACTTTCATTTTACTTCATGCTTTCCAGAACCTATTTTAAACCTTTTGCTATTTACAGCTATCATCAGGTTTTCATGATTTTTTTTCTATTTTCATTCTCCCCTCCACTTTGTTTTAGTTCTCATGAAACATTTACTTAGGAATTAATTTTTATGTTAAGATAATTTTTGAAAGAAATGTGTAAATTATTTTTCTCATGACAAGAAAATGCAATTAAGAAAGTTTAATTCATCCCTTTTCTCATTAAATAAGTGCATTAATGTCCTCTTGAAACTCATAATATATTATGGATGCAGAAAGATTTATATTATAACATAATTATTTTTAAAACCTTTTTTATTTAACTATTTTTTAGAATCAAATAATTTAAAATATATACTTTTCATTTTACAAATATTTTTTGCATAACCAATTTGATAAATATTTAAAGATAAATGTATAATGAATTCAGACACAATGTTTAATTACTAGGATTGTTATTTAAATGATTTCCAATTGAAATATATAAGATATTTCTTTCATATTCTATCAATTGTTAAGATATTTGATGTTTAAATACAAAAACCCTTTCTGTTTTTTAACCAATTTTATTGAATTTCTAGTAGAATTGAAATTCATTGAAACGTATCATTGTTATATTTTTATTTTAACTGAGAGCATAAAATACACAATAGCCAACTTTCTTATTATGTGCTAAGTAATTTAACAAATATTAATGATTGAATATGAAGCAATTTGTAATTCAATATACGTAGCATAAAGAATATAAATGTTACATTGCAGAAGATATAATTTTTCAGAACATTCTGTTATTATTTAACTTTCAATACCATACACGATGATTAGTTATTTAGACTTTTTATTCCAAAGTCGTAATTTTAAATGTAGGTTGAATTTTTATAACGAATTTTTAAGAAATAAAGAAAGAATAGTTATATTGAATAAGATATAAAACTAAAAATAAAATCAATATTTGATTTACCTACCATTTTATAGACTAAGGATAGAATACAACCTTCAAAAAATTCCTTTTTACTAAAAATACGAAGGGCAATTAGTTAACAATATGGTATTTCAATTATACTGTACAGACAACAAAAGTTAACTTTTTGATATTATTTAGATTTTATTTTCTTTAAACTTTTTTCCATAATAATAAAAGCAAATAAAAATTCTGTGGAAATAAAGAGTTTCTATTTAATAATTGACAACACACAAACAATAGAAAAGAACTTTTTTTTGTTTATTTATCCTACATTTTAATCATAATCATTCAAAATTAGACAAATTATTTAAAAGAGATAATACGCGTGCTTGAACACCATCTGTGACAGATTTTTTGGATTTGGTCCCTCGACAGGGGTTAGTGTTGAATAAGCACCTGAAATACAAAAAATAGAAATTAGACATACAGCAGATTTGCATGCAAAAATTTAACACCTATTACAGTTTTCAAATGTGCCTGGAGTTGACATCAAAAGACTTTAGCCAGCATAGTCCTACTATTAATAGTTTTTATGCGACTTTTCTATTAAACTTTCTTTACAAATCCTCCTTTGTAATTTTTTAATCTTCCAAAACATCTACATATTCAAAATGTTTTAACTTTTAAAAAAATTGTAACTATGTTCGAAGGTAACGTTTAATGTGCACTATGTTTACTATAATACTAAATTACCATACGTATACAATAGTATTAGAAAAAATGTTGAGCACAACTTATTTTAAATAAATTAGGCAAAAACAAATTAGAAAGCTTTCACTCGTGTACTTCTGTTTCTTAATTATAGTTCTTTATTCTGTAGTTTTTTATTCTAGGCATTTAACATATTTAATAAAATAATTCTAAAAAAATATAAAACATATACTCGTAATTCTATTTCTTTAGAAAATGAAATTCGATAATCAAGTAATTTTTATGACATTCAAAACGCTTAAATATTATTATAATTTCTAAGAACTTTTTCTGATTAAAATATCAATCAGCTACATTAACAAACTAGTGCAAAACATTCTAAATTTTAATAAACTAGTAAAAATATATTGACACTTTATTCAAACTCCTTTGTATAAATTGAGCTTAGAGTTTTCTGAAATATTCAATCAAATTTATACGAATTTATATCAATAAAAGTAAACTAATATTTTGTATAATAAATAATAAGAAAATTGTACTTTACCTTATATTTGGTGATTCAGTTACAAGGGAAATTCTAACCTTTCAAAATTCTAAACACAAGCAACATTTATAATTTCACGGAAACGAATGCAAATGAAAATAAATAATGGCGTCGTTTTAGAATAAAAGCAAACGATAATCCCACCAATTTGAAGCGCATGCGCAGTGACAAGCGATTTTCCCTCTCTGAATTTTACAGTAAAATTTACTGTAATCTTCAATGTTCCTGTTATAGCAATTTAAATAACAGTGATTTTTACTGTATTTCTTCCGTTTTTTTTAACAGTGTTGCACAACACACCGTATACTTGTAGCAGGGGTCAAAATTATGCGTTGGTATCCTGGGTGCCTTAATCCTCATGACCCTCCTTTCCAGGGACATGGGTTTCCAAGTAGAGTAAATACGTTGGTGATTTAGTTCCTAAAAGAAAATAGAAACAAAGTGGGAATAGCTTCAAACTTTTAAACACAACTACAACGAAAAGGGAAAAAAATCAGAATATTAGCTGATGAAGTTATCCTCTTTGGATCTTGCGCCATAAGATTTAACCAGCAAACTAGGCCACATGGAGCACATTACTTATTAACTGAATAATAAAATCATTACTACATATTTTGTTCTGTAGTTTTCAATATATTTTTATACGATTATTTCTAAAGCACTTATCTTTTAAATATGCTTGAATTTTATTTACTTATTTTTATTATAGCTTTTGCAAAAGAGAAAAATGCGGTGGGAGAATATTCCCAGTCATGTAATTTGTATGAAATTTGCTTTGCATATTATACAGATAAAAAAATTGCTCCATTGTATAGGATAATTTTATAATAATATATAAAAATTGTAATTTCAGATTGACTTTAAAATACATATTTCAAGACAGAGATAATTAGTTTAGTTTCAGTCCAATACCTAACTTTGCACTTATTAATGTATCATATTTTTAAACTCAAGCTACTTAAATGGAAGAAACCCGATGAAAATATTTTCCGAAGTATTTATATGTTTAAAAAATTATTAAGGGTTACTATAAATGGTTTATTCATTTTGAAAAAGCCATATTTTCAAAATTATTATTTGTATGCATATGAGAGATATATGGAAAGAAACAAACTCAGCAAGTTTGTATTGTGTATTCCTGGTAGCAAAACGAGTCTGTTACCTTCCGATTGGGTGAGGTAAGATGAGGTCAGAGTACTGGATGAGGGTAAAACAAGACAAAGCGATTTTGTCCTTGAATATGCTAGTTGCTTGTATGTTATAGCGGCAATGCTATTACAGAATTATTTGTTTCAAAATGTATGGAATGAGCTTGATTATCGTCTGAACGTTTTTCTTGCCACCAAAAGGGCACATAATGAACATTTGCAAAGAATGTATAATTTAGATGAGTTTGTGGTTTTTTTTTACATCTACTATGTGTTTATAAGAAATTTTTTGGTACAATACAATGAAGTACAGACTTTTCAAAACGAATGAACCACATTTATACTAACCTTGTATATTAAAATACTTCTGTATAGTACTGTATGATAGACATCTTGCAACCAAAAATTTATATGTGTAGTATCAATGTTCAACAAAATCAAAAACTACTTTGTTTATCAACAAAATAGTTTTAGTTCGCAACTATATACATCACATAACAACAATATAGCGGTGACAAATAGGTAATTAATCAAAACCAAAGCTACAATGGCTTAAGCTTTTGACTAAAAAATTGCAGTTAGTCTAAATTAGATTAAGTTCTTTTGTTGCCACCTAATATTTCATTTATTGCAGTGTAAGAGGATCGAAAAGGGTTGAATAAATCATTTGAGCTATCTAAAAAGCCAGGCAGTAGCTTAGAACCATCCTCAACGACTGGTATAAGCTGTCAATTAAGTACCAAATGTCCATTAATTAAACATTTATTTTTACTTTCTATCAAATGCTTAAAGTATATTATTGATTGTCACCAATTAGGTTCAATTTTTAATCGACGATTACTACTTACCGAGTTTAAAAAATCATCTCTTAGACGCATATTCCGGACTGTTTTCAATACTATTAACTAAAATATTAAAGTCACATATATATTTGCAAACTACAAATAATTTTATATCTTTTTTTAATCTAATAATTTGTGAGCACTTTTCAATTCGTTCATTTTACATATTTAGGTTAATATCGTTGCACAATACGATTTAGGAGATGATATCTAAAGCATTCTTAAAGCATGCTCACAGAAAATAGGTCTTTAGGTTTGTGTTATCAAGTCATAATCACTGAAATTCAATTAAAACCAGCTTATTGAGCTTCCATTAACATTAAAGAAGTTAGGAATGAATAAATGAATAAATAAAAATTACATGAGTAAACAAAACTTATTTTTTAATAAAATAAAACTTTTTAATATATGAGATGCGTTCCTCATTTTCAAATGGAAATAACGCACCTTTTGGAAAATAAAATCCCACATTCTAACTGTTATTGAATAATGAGAGATGTAAGCTATGTTACTACATGCACTTCTGCAGGGTAGTGGGTGCTTGGGAATTTTACACAATCATATACTTATAAATACAATCCACATTTTTTAAAAGTCTTTGTGGCAAGCAAAATACGAATGGATGTAAAAAAGATTTTATAGCATCTTTAAAGTATTGGTGCGGGGGGGGGGCTATCCACTACGACGTGTTTCATTATCACTTAGAAAATGATAAAAAAATTGTAATAAATAGATTAATTAATAATCATTACATGTGATAAAACTTATGCCAGCATTTTCACGTGACTACCTTTGAATTGTACGAAATGAATATACATTTATATATATATATATATATATATATATATATATATATATATATATAAAGCATTCAATTCCTAAAAAAAATATTTTCTATGATTTTAAACAAAAGTTTAACTTATAAAAATTAGTTTTTTAATATGCACTAAGCAAATTTACAAAGTTATTTGAATAAAATAATTTGACTTTTCTTTAAACTGTATGATATTCCTGTTTATGTGTATGCATGCAAACCTGAAATTTTCACTTAAAATACTATCGAGATTATTCGAATTTACACACTTGAGCTTTTTCTAAATTAATGAATGAAAAGTATACGGAAGAATAGATTTTAAGTGCGTGAAATTAGACAGCTCTCCTTTTCAGAGATAGGTATGTCATTATATTGTGACACAACACGGTTTTAATTATGGTGGTCTTGTCTAATTTTCTGCCGGCTTTTAAGATTAAATACCGCTGAAAATTAGCCATGCAATGCTAATTATTCGCTCGCATAAGATTAATGACCAGCCTTCAATTTTTATGGCACAGTTACCATGGCAACGGGCAATTTTATTTTCTAAAAGCAAGGAATTTTGTTTAGTTACTTTTTCACACAGAATTTTTCTTAACTATTTTTAAAATTTAAAATTGAATAAAATACTGCTTGATTACTGGATAAAGATCATTTGAAATGTGTATTTAAAATTATATATTAATTATGTTAAATTACGGAGAATTTATTACAAACAGGGTTTGAAATCGTATCTTTTCCTTTCGAATAATTAAATCTATCACAAGGTATATTAATAAATTATAAACATGGCTTTCGAATTCTCATATTTAAAGATGATTAAAAATTAATGTTTTGACTCTATATTTTAACAAGAGAGAGAATAGTTTTCTCGCATTCAAGCAGTGGATGTTAAAAATTCTTATTTAATCTTTTATTTATTATTGTGATTTAAATACCAGTTTAAAAAATGTTAGTAGCATCAATAGTCTATAATCAAAAGACTGATAATCAGAATTTTAAGAAAAAAATATAAATTTAATTTTAAAGAAAATTTTTCATGATTTTGCACGAAAAATTAGATTTACAAATTTATTTTAATTGTAATAAAGTTGAAAGCTTATAAAACTTTTTGTTTTTAATTTACTATTTTATTAATCACTTAAAAGGGAAAATTTTTAGACTTTTTTGAGATTTTTGGAAAGAAAAATGTTATTTGGCATGTTATTATTTTCTTAAATATTTCTTTATTTAGACTAAAATTTTTGGTCAGAAAATAAATGCAAAACATTTGAAGAATTCATGTTTTAAATACAAAATTGATATATATTGGTCTATAAACTTTTTTTTTCTACGTACAAGTGACAGTTTTAAAATCTATCCATAAAATGTATGTTCGTCATCCTTTTATGATAGGCATAAAATTTTTTTTATCAGTATATTTACATAAAAATATCTTAATTAACTTTTTCTTCAGTTACTAATTATTGCTTGACTCTTAAAATTAAAAAACAACAAAAATATTCACTTCTTTTCCAACATTTCAAGAATTTTTATTAGTCACTGAAGATTTACTTTATGTATAGTACTAAGAACCAATCAATGTATAATCGACTTCATTAAAGTCGATCATACATTGCTATACAAGTTTCATAAATTCATCATTGCTCTACAAGTTAAATACAAGTTTCATGATCCAAAATGCATGAAAACGTTTTCTTGAGTACTCTGGAATATCTGTTGTTGTTGCTTATCCCCCTGGTGCAGGAAAGCCCACACCAGGTCTAGAAGATCTGGCAAAGGGTAGTATGCAGCTTCTTTTTTGGAGAGGAACAACAAGGGCAGAAGACTGACTTGACCTATGAACACACAGATGCCATAGGTACCCGTTTATAGGGTAGGCCACCATTCATACAAGGAAAGGACAAAGATAGGATAGAGAGAGAGAAAGTACATCCACACGTTCCCGAACCGTGATTCGAACCCAGACCTCCCTATCCGCAGTCAGGCATGCTAACCACTAGACAGAGAAGGCGGCACTCTGGAATATCTGATTCTAGATTTTATATATATTGATTGTTTCTCAGTAATTTTTTTCTGTATTCTTTTTTTTTTTTTTTTTGCTTTACAGATGTCCTCAATTAGGAAATTTCCTTTAGCTTTTATACCATTCTTCTATTAACGTGAAATTATTTTCGTTTCATTAAATTTTATTTAGGACTGCTTTTCCCGATCTGTTCTTGTAGCAGACAATGTGTCACTAAATTAAATCATTAATTTATTCACAATAATTAATTCCCATAAAATTATTATGAACTATTTATAAAATTATTATTTTTAGGTTTTTATTTAAAGGAAGTTTAATGATAATTTGATAGGGATATATATAT
>JAPDSC010067557.1:320759-375297 GCA_026290005.1 Latrodectus geometricus
GTATTGTTTTCTATGAAAGTAATCGTGTTTCTAGTTTTTCGAATACGCCGCCGATCAGAACGTGGATGAACCGATTAATAGTTTCAAACTAGAGATACATTTCAAGCATTACACAATTCATTTGATTTGTCTTTAGCTGTTTTATGATAGAAACCTCCTTTCATCTTGCAAAAATAAGGGTTTTAAAGAAGACACAGCAAATAGTAAATATCATTAGAAACAGTAAATAAGATATCTCTCAAAAGAGCAATTCCCCCCCGAAAGAAAAGTACCCATTTTACATTGGAATTAAAGTCTTGCTAAAACTGATGAACCAGGTCAGGTACTACATTAGTAGTACCTGACCTGAAAGAAATAAGAATGTACATTTAAAATTACATTCTTTATGAAGAAATAAGAAAATAACAGCACATAAAATAAATAAAAATTTTCAAATTTTATTAAAAACATTTGTTATTTTTATTTTAAAATAAATCACCTGTGTCACTGAATTTAAGAAATCCTCATTTAAAAAAAAGAATTAACTCATGTGTTTTAAATGAAGATTCTTCTTGGAAGCTAAAATGATTTTTTTACTTGTACACAAAATCAAAGAACTTTTTTCTGTTTTTTAAATAAAACTATTGCATTCTGAATATACAAAAAGGTCTAGATTCATACATAAGAAACAAAATGACAAAACATGTACGTTTTTGTTGAAGCTTCTCATATTTGTTCATGTTAGTTACAGAGTAATGTGACAGAGGCTTGACTATCAAACATAAACACTAAAAAGATTTTTTAGCAGTTTCCTCTAGAAGGCTTTTTTTGATGTGTTTCCGATAACTGACCAGAACTATTTAGATAGTTAAAAATCCACAAAATCATCCAAAAAATTAAAAATGTTCCATCATCCACTGAAATGCTTTTGAGACAAAAATGTCTTGCTGTAAGCAATTTTTTTTTATGTTTTCCATTAAGAAAATATCACAAACTGTGCAATAGATTGAGAAAATATGTTATTACATAAAAGTGTAATTTTAATACCATATTGCAACCTGTATTTCAAGAGAATATTCTCCATTTCACCAACAAATTCTTCACAGTTTTTAGCTTCCTCATTTTCAAGAACCAAATTGAATTTAAATGCCAGCCAGGTGCTTTTTTAGCTTCTGAGTTTATTTTTAAACTGTTTATCATAAGAGACTGCTCTTTATTATAAGAGACTGACGTCTTTGTGAGGTAATAAAGACGTCTTTGATCTTTGCCCCACAAAAATATTTGAATTTGTTGATGAGATCCTAGAAAACATATCCTTTGCTGTTCCATTCTTCAAATGTTTTCATGAAACCGTGTTTAAATAAAAGAGAAGAGTGTGAAAAGGGATGAACTGAAAATAAGAATTAATGAAAGAAAAAGAGACACACTGAGGATTCTTGTAATAAATTTAATGGCAGGAAGGAAGTCTTTTCTTTATGTACAGATATAGTGGTTTTTTTCTGCCACGACGATCCTATCGACAGAGAAAACAGCCCATTACACGCTTGTTGATTTCCCAATAACTTTATAATTTTTACAAAAGTAACATATATAACATATCGAGTAATAAATTATTTTAATTATCGATTCATAGCTTCACAAGCTTTCTTTTTATTTGATTATCTTACAAAAGAATAGACTGACATGCTTTGACTATATGGAGAAGCAATGCTTTGTACTTTTTCTTATCTTTGGAAAAGTCAGTTAAAAGACTTCACTTTGCTTGAGGCCTGATCCAAATAATCAGTAGACTATTATTTGGATCAGGCCTCAAGCAAAGTGAAGTGAAGTGAAGTGTCTCCACAAAATAATCTACAAAAGGGGTTTATTGTCTTCTAAATGGATTTAATTTTATACTTTTCTTTAATAGATTCTAACCTCGAATTTAGAATCCAGGAACTCTCAGTTTTCTTGGAAAAACTAATTTAAAGTCTCGTTGAGCTCTACCAGTGCGATTTTGTGATATGAACATTTGATGATAAACTGCGGCATATATGTGGAGCACCAACTCCACATTCAAAGTACAGTCCATAAGTCTTTCTAACTACATTGTTGTATCTACACTTGTCTTTCCAAAGCGATAATTTTCCCCACCAGACTATTTAGTTTTTTGTTCATACATTCAATTTAATTATCAGTAGTTTGTATGAAATTGTAATTTTTCGTTTTTAAATCCAGATTATGCTTCTTTCACATATTTTTACCATTTTAAACGTAGCTCGATGGGGTAAACATCGTTTGTAAAACCAGGAAGTAGCAGGTTCCATACCTGAGCTAGCCAAAAATTCTCATAGTGTGAGGACTTGAACACGTTAAATGCTTCTTAGGGTCTAATGTATTTTCAGTGATGTAAGGTTGAAAAGACAGTACTGGGTTAGGTGTCGATTTCGTCACTTTACCGCGATTCAAACTTACTAAGAAATAAATTGTGCTAAGCGGCTTTTCATTGTACAGAAATTGACAACCGGAAACATGCCACAATATTTCAGTGTCACAGTATACTTACTCATTAAACTACATTGATAGCAATCTGGGATCTATATTCTTTGGCAAATAATCGTTTTTATTAATGAGAGTATTAAAAACAAGAATTAAAAGTCATGAAATTTTTTCCCGATTTCAAAAGTTTTAGTGGTTCAGTTATTAAAAAAATGATTTATGTATTAACACAGAATGTAATTATTTTTATCATTATGTTCAAAGAAAATTTTATACAACTTCCTGTTAGTTATCCATAAAAGTTTTTGTCAACATTTTTATTAATTATTCTGGCATTTATATTATTAGTATAAGGTTCGAAGTTACTTTGAAATAAAGAGTTAATTAATTTGTCCTAAACTGTTGAACTGATGAAATACTTAAGATTTTATTGCTCATGAAGTCAAAAGCTATCATAAACTTATGCTAGACAAAATAGTTTTGGAAGCATTTTAGCTCTTTCAACATGGTTAATAAAGGGTTAATGTGTGTGCTTTAGTTAAGATATCATTTTCACTATGCATAAATTTAAATTTAATGCTTCTCATGCATCAAGAAAAAATCGTTCTTCGTTTTTGCCTGAGGGAGAAGAAAACGCGTCATCATGGATCCCTATATCTGAACTAGACGGCTTAAGATGCCCTCTTTTTACTTGTTTCAATGAAGTGGTTCTTATTAGAATAGATTAAGCTCAGGCGTTACATATTTCACGTTGGTTGAATTTCAGACGCTAATTATGATAACATATGATCAAAGTAAAAATGTAAACTGAATTATTTTACAATAAAATTAGATAGAATATAATGGTGTATCTCTTCATTTCTATATATCAATTACATCTTAATATAACAATAAGCAATTTCTTCTGCCCTCTCCTGGTAGTAAATGATAATTCCGCATAATTCATATTTAGACTTGGAAATTCTTTTCTTTTGATTTAATCTAATTTCATTCTGTTGTGTAATACACTTTAAAATTATAAGCCCTGAAAATTGGGTTTTTCAATTTAAATTAATTTTTAATGAGTAAATAAATAAAGAAAATTTAGTAATAAATATCTGCTCTTTCCTGAAACTTCTGGAACTGAATGCATGAGATTGCTGAATATCGTACAGGAGAATTTTGCGCTTCCTTACCTTTATTGCGTGGCGCATCTTGTCCTTTTTGGACCTTGCGCAATAAAACCCTACCAACCAAAAAAAAAAAAAAAAACCTTATCTTTACTAAGAGGGAACGAATGGGGTAATAAGTAATTTCGTTTAATTTCTTTGACATAATCTATGAGTGTGTGTAAGGAGATTTGTATGTTGTTGTTGTCGTATACCAGCCAGGCCGGCAATATGGGGTGCGCTGCTCCACTTTTCCAACTGAGTCATATTTGGTGTGGACTCCGACTTCCTCAGTACACACACGCCAAAGGTACGCGTTTATAGGATAGGCAACCATTTACACACAAAGAAAAGACAAAGACAAGAAAGAGAGAGAGAAAGTACATCCATGCCCAAGCCAGGATTCGAACCCAGGTCCCACCCATCTGTAGTCAGGTACGCTAACTACTAGACTGGTTGGGCGGCAGGAGATTTGTATACGTTAAGTATTAGAAAGGCTTAGTAGACTTCTTTGTTGGTATGATGTAGGAATGAAGTTTCCATCTGAGGTTTGACCTCGTCATTTGAGCGTAACCGCAAATCAAGGAAAGTTTGCTACCACTCTAGTTTGTATGTTTGCTTGTTCATCAATGGGGTAGATATTTTTCACACAAGGACTAATTAGACTGGAAGTTACAGTTTAAAGTGGACCATGATAACAAACATCCATACCCAGTGTGGAACTGAACCCACGAACTGGAAGACCTATGTGCAAACCATTCGGTTTGCTCTATCGAAATCCTGCGAAGTAATTATGCATAAATTTATGACTACTTGAATTCAATAACTTTTTTCCAGGTCTTAGCAGATGTTTTCTCATTCCCAAGATGTACTGCAGTCTATGTTTATACTTAACCCTTCTTTGCATAGTGGTGGAAATTTCCATCATAACATATAATGCCCAAAAATTATATAAAAGAACAAGTTCACTTTAAGTTGATCGTGTTTGGATACTTTTTTAATGTCCATTGCATATAAAGAAACATAGCTGTCAAAAATAAACAAGTGTCATTATCAGTGAAACGAGCTTAAAGTTGTCTCATTCCACTGTTTGTTGTAGTTGCAATAAACGTATGATTTCGTTTATAATTTTGTTTTATTATATTAAAGTTTCTATTGCTAAAAAATTGAAAATGAGTGGAAGAAAGGTTTGTAACACGTGTTTCTGTTATTTTCCTCTTTTATTTCTATTTAGTACTAAGCTAATGATCTAACTTTGGATGATGATGGAAATTTTTAGCATATTGTTTTTTACTAAATTTATACTATAAATATATACTAATATTTTTTTAACCATTTTCCCTTTAATTTTGAACATGAATTATATCAACTTGATTAATTTCACCAATAAAGAAAAAAATCATGCAAAGAAGGGTTAATATAGAAAATCAAATCACTTGCTACCCTATTCCATCAGTTTACATTATCATACAAGGACATCTCGTCAAGTCTGTTGTAAGACCTATATTTATTGTTGTTATTATTTGATGAATTGACTCTAAATTTTCTCTAATCAGAGAAGCTCAAAAACGTTTGGGTTTGGGGTAAGGACATGCTAAAAAAATTTTCGAGTTGGGAACTGCAAAATCCATATACAACATCGATATAGGTGACGAGACTTGGATACGTTTGCATGAGCCGAAAACAAAACAACAATCATTGTTTGGGTGTTTCCGGATAAACCGAATCCTATGAAAGTTGTTCGTTCACTAAGCACTTCCAAGAAAATGATTGCGTGTTTCTTCAGCCTTATAGTACACACATCACAACCATTCCTTTAGAGGATTGAAAAACTGTTGACGCTAAATGGTATATAGAAGTTTATTTGCCAAATGTCATCAACAAAATCAGGAAAAACAACAAAAATCACTGCACTATTCTTCATCACAACAACGACAGCTCTCACACAGCACGTAAAACAATTGATTATTTGAAGGATAAAAGTATCGAATTAATATCTCATAGGGTATATTCGCCTAATATATACCTAACTACTTTCTTTTGTTCCCTTATATCAAAAAAAAAATTGCGTGGGCAACGGTTTTTATCACTTCAAAACGTTGTTGATGCCTTTCAAAATCGTATTTTTGAGTTATTAACTTATATTGTTTGGTAAAATTATATTGTTTGCTCTATAAAGACAGATAGAAATTTTCAAATTGATTAACCTACAGTCCACCAGTTTGAGATATGAAGTTCCCAGAGCTATATGAAAAAAAAAATACAAAAATATAAGGTTTTAAATATTTTTGACATTAAAGTTGCAAATTATAAATTTTAAATATTAGAAAATATTTTAATTTTCTTTCATCTCAATGCGATTTTATCAAAACATGCCTAAGGTAACTTTGAATGGTGGAATATTCCGAGTATTATACCTTGTGACTGCAGAGAACGGACTGTAAGAAATGCTCTTTCTAAGGAAAAGTCTGATCCCCTGATTGAAGTTGCTAAAGATATTCTATTTCAAAGCATCAAGTCAAAACTTGTAAAAAGTCCTATCATCATTTTGCGATTCTATTACTTGAATTAAAATTCCGGGAATAAGGCTAATATCTAATTATTTAACATTATTAGTATTATCTAAATATTTTCAAACATGATTAAGGTTTCCATTCAGCTCTAACAATAGTTGATTTTAAACGCGCGCTCAAATTAATTTAACCCTAAATACTTAAATAAGTTCTATTTTTAATCAAAAATGATAGTGTCTGTTATTTAGTAGAATTAGAGAGTACTTTAGTTGAAAGTATGTAGAAGTTGTGAGTTTCACAGTAAAACTAGTTAGGAAAAGGTATGTCATTAGAATCAGTAAAAGGTACTTTTCCTCTTTGAAGCACATTCAGTATTCTTTAACTATTTCTAATTATAATTTAAGTTTACAACTGTTGCAATACGATACTGGATTGGCTTATTTGTTGGAATCCCCTTAGTTATTATTAGATTTCTGTGTTTCCAACCATTTTAGGAATTTGACTCGGGAATTTTCGCAGCATAGTTTCAATTAGCTCATGAAGGTTAATTAAATTTGAATTAAATTTTGTGGTTGAAGTAAGCTGGAATTTAGTTTCAGTTAGAATTCATTTATACGATAAAATTTGCAATCGACGAAATTCAACTGCAAAGTTGACTTTGTTTATTCTATTTCTCTCAATAAGAAATTATAAAAAATTGTGGTGAAAAGAGTTCTCTTGAATTATATTATTGTTATTTAATAAAATTTTTGTTAAACTAATTAAAGGTTTAAAAAAAAGAGCCTTTCAAAATAGTCTCACCACTTTAATTATTTGTAAAAGATGTTCTACTGAAGATTGAAACAAGTGCAAAATGACCGTTCTGAAAACCATAAATCTGATCACAAAGTAAATGACAAATGTTACCGGTAGGTTGAGTAATATTCTGTAGTGGAGTTCTGTAAGACTTAAAATGGATTGAATCAATTGCTTCAATTCATTCAATAAATATTGAATAGATTGAACAACGAGAGATGTAGCGCTTTTACTTTATGCATGATTAATTGTAAATTGAAAGACTGTTTTATTACTAGTTACAGCATAATTATCATATTATGTACAAGAACTGCATCAAACAGAAGTCACATCTCTGCAATATTTGTTACTATTTTGAAAAAAAAAATACAAACAACAAAAATTTTAACAAACATTTTACTCTGTTTCTTCATTATTTATTCTATTAATTTATTTTAAAATGAGAGATTTCTTTATAAAATACTCCATTTGCGTCCAATAAAATGTTCACAACTCTACAAATGTAACTTTGAAAATTTTAAACCAATAATAAAGAACCGATAATTCTAATCACTAATTTGAAAAATACTCTATTAAAATGAATTAGGCTGGGAAAAAAGTGGCAAATATAAAATCCAAATAATAGTAAAGGAAACATATTTACAACTAAAATCTTAATTATTAAAGTATATACTCTTTTGCAAAAAAATCGAAGCATCATGAAGGAAGTGATTGTTTTTGATGCAATTGAATATGTATATAGCTCATACACAGATAATAAAATGATTAAAAAATAAAGGTCATAGTATACCTATTTACGGTTCACAATCACGCATTAAGTGTTCAAATTAATAGTTGATTGAACTGCCCTTGGTGGTAATGCATACTTGAATTCGTGTAGGCAATGAGTGATAGAGGCTCCTAAATTCATCCTGCGACACATTCCAACAGGCATCAGTTATTGCTCCAGATATGAGATACTTTGTGGTGCCCGAATCTGGTGGCATACAATGTCTCAGATATGCTTGATGGTGAAAGATCTGGTGCCCTTGCTGGTCAAAGAAGAATATCAACAGCACGGAGACAGTTCAGAGATATACAAGCGGTATGTGGCCTGGCATTATTTTGTTGGAAACTGGTCCTAAGATGAGGTGCCTTGAAGGGTAATGCAATTGGCCGCAGGATGTTTTCAATATATCGTTGATCTATTGAAGATGTACGGAGAATGACTAAGGATGACCTGCTTTTATAATGAATAACGCTCTACAACATCACACCAAGAGTAATGGTTGTGTATGCCTTTGTAAGACAAAGGCTGACTGAGACCATCCTCTCCAGACCCAAACTCGGTGGCCATCTGCTTCATTATCGCTGAACACTATACGATGCCAGTCTGATAGCAGCTATGGTGATCGGTTGCGATTCCACTCCAGAAGACTCCACCCAAGTTGTGGGGTCGACGACAAACATCTTAAAGTATTCTGTGAAAAAAAATGTAACCCCTCCTCAGTCGAGCGCCATGAGATAGTGGGCGGTATCACGGGACGAGGTTGCAGTGCGTTGAATAGTCGACAATGATACCGTTGAGGTAGCTCGGGCCTGGTGAACCATCATGCTATCTTGCCTCGTATTTGTGCTCTTTGGCCTTCCAGAGCCTTCCTTTCGTCGGCAATTTTTGTGTAGCAATCATTGCTGCCAACATCCTTGTACAGCAGCGTTTGTACACTGCAGGTAGCAGCTAGTTGCTTGGCTTGACCATTCAGCTTCACACAACCATACAATGCGACCACCTTCGAAAACGTTTAGCTGTCTGTAAAGTCTTCTATATCATCGTAATGTCATCTTTAGTTTCTTCTTTGCGGAATTACAATGGCAGCAACAAAAAAAGATGAATTTTCTGTTACTGGTTATATACTTTGCAAAATGCTCTGTAGAGGTGTGCCCTATGATCACAATTCCTGTTCATTTGATTTGAAAATTTGATTATTTGTATGCTCGATCAAGATGTTTTTTTACATATCAAGTTTCATCACGATCGCAAAAGTCCTTCTTAATATTTCGATTTTTTCAAAAGAATATAATTCGTAACGTCTACGTACATAGGGAAATTCGATTAAACGGGGTTAAAAAGTAAAAGGTCTTAGGTTTGTTCAAAGCTATACAATTGAACAATGAGAGGCGTAGTGGTTTTGTTTTAAGCATGCCTTTATCTCAAGATTGAATGCTTGAAAAGTTTCCTTTCCTTACTATGATTAAAGGTAACCCATTTCATGGAAAAAAGTCCTTCCACAAGGTACTATGAGCGTTGTAAATAATGAAAACCTCTTACTATAACCTTCAATTTCTAAAATATCTACCGTGACGTCCCAAATATTATAATCCATCAATATCATTATGTGAAAAGTATTTTACTTTAAAAGATGTAAATTACAATTTTTGCTACTTTCTGTTAACAGCAAACATATTATTTCGGGTTTGCTTTAGACACATGAAATTTCGATAGAATATTAATTTCATTTGATTTAATTTTGATGAAAAGTGGTTAATTGATGCGCTTGATCCTATTGAACAAGTCTTTTTGCACACACGAAGAATATTATTGATGCGAAATTAAAAGTGAAAAATATGTGTTGCATAAACTTGGGTTATTTAATTAATATTAAAGTTCTAAAATAACTGTCGAAAGGTTCGGAATGCATTAATATGTCTGATATAATATTGGGAGAAAAAAATTCAATTCAAAATAAAAAATACAAATGGTATCGGGAGTAGCTTTACCAAGGTATAAGACTTCTGGAAAATCCCCCGATCTTTATCAAGTTAAGAGCAAATATCACAAGTTAAGGAAAATAGTCCGGAAAGTATAAATATTTTTCAAGTATGTATTATATTCCCACAAACGTTAAAGTCTCTGAAAATATAAATACTATCTAATATTTCAAAATCTTCTGGCAAAATTTAGACATCTCTTTGCTATTTTCCTTAAAATAGTAAGGTTTATAGAAAGTAATTGTCCTCCACACGCAAATGAAAATTAACGTAACGGAAGTAAATTTTTGAAAATAAATAATAGGTGAAATTTGAATTCAATGATGAAGAGATAATAAAATTATAGGTCAATTTACAGTTTTTAACAAGTGACCATATTTTTTTATTAGATTTTTTTTGTGAAATAAAAAATGATATAAATTTCGAAATCAGCTCGGCATTTTTCTGAAACACTAACACTTTCTTTCATTGTTCATAGCTTGATCATATTTTTGATATCCTCCTAATTTTCGCAATATTCTTGTTAATAATTTTTTTTATTTCTAATGGCCAGCTGCTAAAGGATTTCCACTGTTCAGCCCTACAAGAGCAGAAATGATGCTAACTGATATAGTGGGGACCCAATTAGTGTGCCATCGTTGATCCCAAAATGGGTGGGTCTTCGTAATTTAGAAGCAGGGACCAAGCAGAAAAATCACAGACTTGGCCTACCACCGCCTGAGATATCATTTCCCATGGAAGACATTATAACCACGACATATTTATCATGCCCCAAGCCACCATTAGAAACACTTTGAAACTTTGGTCAGGTTGTGGTTCCTAATCACTGTCTCCCGATTACAAGAACGAATGCCCGAACTAACCAAACCACTGTGCCTCTCCTGTTAGTAAATTATAGCTATGGAAAAGTTCTCTCTGTTTGTTATGACTCTGAGCTCATTATTTCCCGACTAATATTATTGTATTAATAAATTTTTTATATTTAGCGTGTTTTTAATTTATTAATTTTTAATTATTATTATATAATGCACTTAAAAAATAGGCAGTCTCATGGGTAACAAAATAAGTTTGTAAGCGTTTGTGAATCTAATTTTGTTAATTGCTTGGGAGCCCAGTTACTCAATTCGTGTTGCAAACCGTGAGTTATTTCATCACCGAAATTAAAAAAGCATACTTAAATTTAAGACCATCATCATTGAACACTGATGAGAATTCTTAAATGAGATAGAAGTGCCTTTTTGATTCTTCAAATTGCTGCAAATTTCAGTCCTAGGAAAATTAACAAGTGTTAATGCGCTAATTTCCAACGGACCATTTTAATAAGGGATTTCATAGCTGAAGGCCTATATATGCACTGTTCTTGATGGCATGGTACAAAGCTTTACTCGAATGGGTACTCTATCATCGCTTTTGGATTGTCAATTGTTGGAAATATGTTGCCTTTTATGCCTGGTCAGTTTCGTCAAAACTTCTTGAAGATGTGATCCTCAGATATCAACAGTGGATTATTCAAGCGAAGCCTTTTTAAAGGTATTGGAGTTGTGCAGCTGGTGTGATATGGAATCCCTAATGCATCAGAGACGAGTCTGACAAATAGCAGATATGAAATCATCTTGTCCGATCACCTTCAGCGATTTATGCTTATTGTGCTTTTCAACGGACTTGAAAAACTTTAACAGGACAGTACTGCTCTACAAACTTCTAGAGCTGCTTCCGAGTGGTATTAGGATTACTTTTCTGATTTTAGGCATTTACACTAGTCTCTTAAATCTCACAAGATTAAAACTAAGAATTACTTCATGAAAGAATTCTTAATGTTTAAGGAATACGTGATGATTTATAAACAAGCGTGTGCAGTTAATGTACCCATTTTTCTGATATAAATCTCATAAATCACGTTAATTTATATTAATTAGTTATTTCATTATGTTAATAAATAAATAAATTTTTAAATAATTTAAAAATTTTTGTGTTAATTTTAAAATTTTATCTTTTTATTTGATCTTGGATTGTGAAATTTAAATTAAATATTTTATCATTATTCCAGAATACTTGAAATTGATTATTAGCACCTAACGCTCACGCAGCTGAGCAAGCGGTTGAATGTTTAGCTCTCTGTTCTACAACTCAACAACTCATGAATTCGTTTCCCTCCTTGAACGTGAATGTTTGTAGTGTCTCGGAATCCACTTTACATTGTAGATCAAATCAGCTCTCGTGTGGTCTATCCAAATCAGCTCTACTGGCTTAAAAGCGAATATAGAGCAAACTAAACCCATTCATAGACGAACCTATTATATAAAGGAATAATATTATAGGAGCAAGCAATAACCCACTTATCCTGTGATATATAAAACGTTTTACTAACATTACAAACTTCTGGTGAGAAATAATTTCCCAGTTTTACATATTTTTAGAGATTTATGAGGACACTTTTTTAAATATTAAAATCATGCTATTTTCTTAAACAGAAAAAATTGAAACGCTATCTACATTTAATCTCATTTTTAATTCTTAACAGTTTGTGACTCTAACAATTATATCAATTATGTTAGTGGAATCCTTACTAGCATTAAAAATTACGTATACATGTGAATTATTATAACCGAATAAAACTATCTAGTAATTAATCCTCACATTTATTACAATTTATTCGATAATTTAATTAGCAAATTTTGACTTCTCATAGGGGGAAAAAAAAAGATCACTACAACATATTGATTCGTGCAGTGGTTGATTTCGTTCCATCATCTTTACCAGAGAAGCCCTTGTGAAACAGTTATCGCTTGCGGCCCATTTCTTAACCTAAAAAAGGTGATTATTGTAGAAGAGATGAAACAAGGTCACTGAAAGACTGATTCGTGACGTCGGTCTTGGTCAATACTTTCCCACGCCCCCGCACGAAGAAGGTTAGAAAACTTGCTTTTGTACCCAAATGATTGAACAAAGTGATGTTACAGCGAGCACAATCCTACAATCCGTTGTTATACCTTCTATAATCCATTTTCTACTTTTCGGATTTCCTCAAATGTTACGACTCTGCCAAAGGTCTCTGGTGAAGTAAATTTTCATACAAGTATCCTAACAGTACAAGTATTTTATTATTTAATACATTTAGGAATTTCATCATTTATTAGTAACTGTCAAACGAAAATAATATATTTTCATACTATAAATGTCATTTTAACTCAGTAAATAAATTTGATGATGCAATAGATTCAATAAAATAAGGTTTGAAATATTTTATTTAAATAATAAATAATTTCACGAATTGCTAATTTCAATAAATGAAAATATGCACCATAAAAATAGTAAATGTGTATTTTTATTCAAATACAAAAGGGTTAGTCAACTGAATAAATTTTGTGGGCTAAATTCAATGGGGATTGAATTTTGCATATAGGCCGATTCAAATTATTTTCTGAAAGAAGGATGAGATTTGTAGAATTGCTGCTCTATTGAGATATTATCAGAAAATAACTGTAATTATGCGTTTTTAAATTGTACGTTGATATTGAAATTTTAGAAAATGTTTTGTAAGCCAATTTTGGTCATTTTTTTCCCCACAATTTTATGCATTTGAGAAATAAATTTAAATATATATTTTTCAGGAGAAAAAAATATCTTCAAATGGTTTATTACTATATTTAAACTTTAAAATCATTTTAACAATTGAAGGAAGAAATCATTTAATAAATAAAAATAATTGCTTTTACTACTATATATTTCAGTTTTATGTCGATATTAAACAGTTATGAAAAGCACAAGTTATTTTTTTAATTACTTCTGTCGCCAAAAAGTATTTTGAGAACACAACATTTGTTATATATCTTACCTTATATTTAGTCTTATATATTCGAGTAAAGAGATTTGCATGTATAATTGAAAACGAAAACCTACAAACGCGCGCTCGCGCTCTTAACCAAAATGCTTGGATCTTGATGTTATTTCAATAACAATTTAATTTAATATAAACGCTATTCAATTTAAACTTTCTTATTTACATTTTATTACATCGAAGTTTACTTCAATCGATATTTTGTTCCAAAAATAAATTAATAAGCAATATTGGTTCCCTTTTATTTTATGTTTAGATTTGAAGAAAAACATACTTGTACAGCATATTAGTGAAAAGTTTAAAGCGATAAGCAGAATGAATCCAATGTGGCAGGGCACAAAAAAGATTTAATGATGAATGCCAGGGGTGAAACCTATGTAAGTAAAATTCTTATTGTTTGTCCAGGGAATTTGTCAGGGGTTTAAATTAAGGACGGTGAAATGGAATATATTCTCACAATTGAAAACCAAACCCAAATTATGGAATAAATTAATATCAAGATGTTCCCAGGCTTATTTAAAATAAATGTGTCGCTTCGAAATTTTAATCACAGCATTTGTAACTTCTGTATGATTTCTCTTTTAATTAAAAACATAATTAGTGATCATTTGATCTTTGTGAAGTTTCTTATGTCATACTATATTTATAATTTAGGCATGATTAACAAACTTTTCCTAAACTCTTCCCGCTTCAAGGAAGAAACGCACTTGGTCCTTTCCTGTCCCTAAAAATATAGTCGTCTATGCGTAACTACTAAGGATAAAAAAAATTCATGCATTTTTATTGCGTAATTTAAAAAAATATCGATGTTTATTATTTTTTTTGATTTTAGAAAAAGTATTGTTTTCGTCACCGTAGTCCACATATTTACGTTTTCCTATATATGTCACCAATGGGACACGCATTGCAAAATGGATGAAAGGAATTCTGACTCCATAATATTTTATAATTTTGTAACTAAAGGGAATTTTTTAATGCTCAACACTTCATTCGATTTGTATTCTATGTTTGAGATCCTTATTCATGGTAGAAAACAACCTTTTGAACACAGCTAAGTGAATAGGAATAATCGTTACTTTCCAAACTGTAGTTTTCTCTTCTACAACTATAAATAGGTTTCCTGCTTTCAACTGGAAGCTAAGCCTTGTGACATTTGGCCAAATATTCTGCAATAAAATAGAAGATCACTTTCAAACATAACTATAAGAAGAGAAAAATGCATCGATGTCATTTACTTGCCAAGAGATTGGGCCGTAGTAATATGGGGATTAAAGAGTCATTCTCGTATCGAAAAGGTTGTGGGTTTGATACACGACTATGCCAAAAACTGCCATGCTAAGAGGCTTATGCATTTTAAAAGTTGAGCAGGATCCAATCATCTGTTGCTGATGTATGGTGGTGGGAAAAGAATTGGTCGTCAGATCATATGTCGACCACGTCATTAGACCATTTAACAATGTAAAGCGACTTTGGCCTGCAGAAATTAGCTTCCACAGAAAATTTTTCGACTAACCTTATCCTTTCCACGAGAAATTTAGTCAATTTGGATAGAATTTCGTGACTCTGATCATAATATCACAAGGCTGCAATGTCTTTGTTGGTTAGGGCATCCTTCTAATTATTGTAATCAATGAGTTTAAATCTCCTCTTAATCAAAGATCCGGCGTGTTCATTAAATGTGTCTGAGGCATGTTCAATAGGTCGAGATCTCAATGTCCTTCAAGTAAAATAATACCTCTGGGAGTGGCAGATCGAATACTGGGGAGGTTTGTCGGTCTCTGCTTCTAAATTTCGAAGATTCCTTTTTAGCTTTCCTTTCAATAATCAACTAAATTTATTTAATGGGAAATATTTTGATCCTATCGCCATATTTTGCAGGAAAATAGTACATAATTTTTAAGCTTCTGATTCGGATAAATAACTTCGTTGAGACATCGCACTCATCGAATCAACACGGTTACTGAATATCGATCATTCTTTTCCGCCTTATCTCACAATAAATTGAAAGGAAAATCTGGTTGACTACCGTTAAAGCGTCGTCTTCTTTGTCAAACTCAAAATTTACTCATTGCAAAATTTGAAAATAAGAAAAATTTGCATTTGTAACTCTCTTCTTCCATTTTAGGCAAAAAAAAAAATTGTATCGTTATTTTATAAGACTTACAATATCCTTTGTTTTGAGCAGTGTGTGTATACATATATTTAGTGAGCAATATATACGGTTTAGAGATGATTAATAATAAAATGTGTACAAATTTTTCTTCTCGTTTGGCTAGATTCTAGAACTATCTATTCGTAATCTTCCTTCTTATTGATCAAACTAGGAACCCCTGCAAGTTATTTAATCTTTCCCAAAATGAGAATTCATTTTGGAGATGTTCTTATTAACAATCGAAAGAGAGAATATAAATGTAGTTTTAAACTTCAGTAGTATTTCATGGAATAAATTATAAAGTTTCAAAAACATCTACGTGATTGTGAGAAGAAATATATTGTCGAAATGTGGAATGCATCACATATTTTCTCGAGTCAAAATTCATAAATATTAAAGAACCTTGATAATGCCCTAAATATTTGAATTAATTTATTATTATTACGTAATAATAAAAATAAGTGTAAAAATATTAATTTAATTCTCTATTTATGATTACGTTTTCTCGTGACCAAAGTGATCCGGCTGTAGATTTCTGCCGCCTAAACACAACTTCTTAAGCTTGTTTCCCTCTCATGAGATGTAGATTTTTGAGCGGGCTTCTTTCTAAACTTCCACATTCAACTAATAGGAGGACCCCATTAACATGCAATTGCTCTTTCACCACGGGTATTCTTGTGTTAGGCATCGAGCTCAATACTTTCTGAACACGAGAGTGACGTTTTTGCCCACAAAACTAGGCTGACCAATTCCCCATCGATATTAATGAAAAACTGAAACATATGAAATTGTAGGTTTTATATTCTGTTGGAACGCACAAAAAACTGTACTGTTTGGATCAAAGAAAGCCTATTGATGCACATTTTAAAACGCAAAAAGAATCTAATTCGTACAATTCATTCTAAATACGTTTTAAGGTTATTGGTTAGATATTTTAGGGTTATTCAGTAGATAAAGGTTAAATGGAAAGGTCAAAGCTTTTGGTCAAGCGACGAGGTGCATTTGAAGTGTATTCTCCAAGCCAAAATAAAAATATAGTATGCAGTTTTCATGAAAGTACAATTTCTTAAAAGCATTGTAAAAGATGATTTACAGTAAAACAATTACAATTTATTTTTAGTAGAGAAAATTAATTTATGTTCACATGGAGAAAATTTGTTAGTATCGAAATTTTATATCGATTTCATTCATTTTTTCATTCCTAAATTGTGAAGACAGTTTAAAACTTAAGTTTTAGTGAACGGTATATTTATTAATGATATTAATAGTAAGGTGGATATATGTTTTCGGCTATCTACTTCTGCCGTTAAAAACTGCAAATACAGCCAATGAAGATATAACTTTGAGCGATGGGCAAGTGACGAAGTCGACACTTGAATTAGTATCCCCTTCTAATAGCTTCTAAAACACAAAATGGAAGGAATGAAATGCAATGAATATTTAAAGTGCATATGTCAACATGATAGTCTTAAACACTGACAAATATCCATGTTTCTGAACACTAGAATGAGGCTTTTTTCCACCAGACTACCATAAGAAATTATATATAATGCATTATGAAAGAATTGCTTTAAAATAATTCGTTGACATATGCAACAATAATTTAATTAAAATGCATATAAAATATACACAACCAACCATCTCTTAGTATTGAACACCAAAGACACATTTATTTGATGATGCATTTATTTTAGAATCCATAGGTTCAAAAAAGTTTATAAATTCGAAAAAATGAAATTAATTGGTCATTTGAAGTTGATTGCGTAAAAGTTATTTTTTCGATTTAGAATTATTTTAATAGAGAAAACAAATCAGTTTGAATTTTGTCGACAGGGAGCGCTGCAAAAGAAAATGTGGATATTGTTTACAATATAAGCATCAAGAAACACTTAGCGAAATGATTAAGCAAAATTTCGAACATACTTTCACCAACCGTAAAGTTCTTTAAATTTTTTAATTGATATAATTATTATGTTATTATAATATTTTATTATATTATTATATAATAATTATTATTTTATCATAATATTTTATTATTTAATTAGAAAGTCAAATTTAGTCGAATATTTATATAGTATTTAAAGATGATGATCGTCTTGGGGAAAATTTTTAAATCACCCCACTATACTTAATACTATTTATTCTATGCTTCAGGGAAATTTCCATCTATTCAGGTAAATAATCAAGTTCTCATTATTAGTCAGCTACTATTCAGGTGAAACAGTATTTTTTTTCTATAACTTTATTAACTACTGTTCATTTATATTAAGATGGTTCCCTTAGAAAGAGCTCTTTCAATAAATGTTTTTGTTTTCATCATGGAGGGAAATCACTAACTATTTAACTATTTAAAACAATACCTACTTTTTTATTACTGCTTAGTTATAAGCAGTAAAATATAAGTACTTAGATTCATACATAACAAACCAATAGCCAAATAGATTTTTGGTGAATAAAGTGATTACCTCAGGCCTAAGCAGACGATATTTTCGAAACAATAAACTGAAAGATCAAAGAAATATTTATACTGTTAATAATCGTGTGGCAAGTTAAAATGAATCTTAAAAAACACCATTATGCGAATATTACAATTTTAATAAAATGATTCTCGTAAAAGGAGCAAATCTTTATAAAAACACATTCTCATGAATAAAGTATTTACTTGGAGAAATCTGAATTTAATATATTTTACAATTTCGGATTTATATTAAGATGGAAATGAGCTCAAGTTATTTGCTTCTGTTGAATTATTTATGTATTCAAAGGCTGCATTTGCTTCAATTCATATAAATATTAATGAAACACATACAGAGTTCATACTGCAACTAATGTGTACGGAAATGAATTTTTTATCGTCTGATTCTAATTTTATACTAAATAATTTCCTTTTTATAAAAAAAATCCGTAAATTTTCTTTAATGAAATTCGTTCTAAGATAGAGCTACATTAAATGAAAAATAATATGAAGATGCAACTTGTTTCATAAAATAAATTTTAGGACGCTTTTTATAAAGTTGTCTAAAACTTTCAGATATATCCAAATTAATGATAAACTGTAGTAAACATATTTTACAAACAATTTACGAAATAAGCATTTATATTTTAAAAAATATTTATTTTTTATTACAGTTATACTTAGTTCCTGAATTTCAATTTCAAAAAATTCACTGTTTTTAGATTTATCTTAAGATAAGACCCATAAATTTTCTTTTATGAACTTAAGCATATTCAATAATATGAATGTCCCATCTATTTTATTCCAGGTTTTATTAAATATTTAATCGGATTCCTTTGGAAGTTTAAGCCCATTAGCGCTTCTCCATGGATACTTTAATTCAGTTATTCGCTGCAATGCGAAGTAAATATGCCCCTTTTATCAGAGAAATTCAGCAAAATGGACTTGATTTGATGAGAGATAAAAGTGTATAATTAAATCAATACATTTTATCAATTCACTCTGCTAAATAAAATAATTAATACTTAATTAAATCCCTTCGCTTCGTACATTCCAATTAGAGTAGTTGAGATCAAACATTTTGGCTAAAAATATTATTATTAGGGGAATTAAATAATTGAAACAAATGATAATGCTTTCATAAATGATTTATTGCCTACATATGTTTTCAGATACATTGTAACTCCATATGAGCCTTTAAAAGATATTCATGCTGAGCTTCAAAAATAGAGATTTTTTCATAAATTTGGTATTTATTCTGTAACAAATCTATCGGTAGGATCCAATTAAATTCAAATTTTGAGAGCAACTTGTAGAAAAATCCTACAGCATAAGGAAATTGAGACATTACATTATGGAAATTTGATCTAATTGCAATCAATTAATTTTGTGTGCGCTAAATGAAATATGTGTAACATAAACAATTAAAAGAACATTCAATTTGCCCCGTCACATGGCATGGCCGAGATTCAAATATTTCACATATAATCTTCTATCTTTGAACTTCAACACTGTGAAATATCTGACGCTTTTATCTTCTAAAACGAATTTTCATAGATGGTGCTAAGTATCTTTTTGTCGCAAGGAAGAAAACTCGGAAAACTTTCAAGTAGGCATTCTGATAGACGTGTGTATAGAAAACTTAACCACAACATCCATCTCTCATTGTTCAACAATGGAATCCTGCTCACAACTATCCATTTTGGAGACTAAGATTCCCACTAGGCCATGGTAAGTTCCTATCATTGAACTTGTCATGTTATGCTTCTAGATGACAGTAGACAATGCAATTACATGAAGCATGTTTTTGCAATATACAACAGATAATTGGTTTGCTTTATGCTGTATTCCGTATGCAGCTTTTGTGTGCCATCCGATGAATGTTTTGGTAACCGACTTTTTTTTTACTTAATTGATAATCTGTATTCTATTTACCAATTTTTCACGTTTTATTACATAATTTTCGGAAGTATCTGCGTACAAAATGTTAGAATTAATTTATAGACCATGAATTTTTCTCATTGATTATTTTATTAACTTTGATCCACTTACAATAACTTCATAAATCAATTATTAACTTCCTTATTTAAATTATTAATCACATATTCAGTCATTAATTTGAACGGAAAGGCGACAGCCATTCAGCTATTTTCTCAATTTTGGGAGCTGAAGATATGTTCAAGTTACGATTAGTATGACGAATTATGTAGACAATGTTATCCCACATAAAGGAATACCATTAAAGAAAAAATCCTGTAGCATTTAAGATGATAACATTTGTGTGACTTCTTTGAATAACTTTTAAAATAAGAATATAGCTAAGTCAAAAGTAATTTTAAGTATACATAAATCATTTCTT
Organism: Latrodectus geometricus; assembly: GCA_026290005.1. Lineage (NCBI taxonomy): Eukaryota > Metazoa > Arthropoda > Arachnida > Araneae > Theridiidae > Latrodectus > Latrodectus geometricus. The sequence continues at coordinate 341,225 of JAPDSC010067557.1, forward strand.
AAAGTAAAATATTGTTTAATAGTGGGCTAATATTACAAAGATCAAATTAATTTTAATACGAAAAAATGTTTTTTATACGAAAAAATATCATATTCAAAACATTTATAATATATGTGTGACTGGCCCATTACCTGTCGCTATGCTTGCTAAGTCTGGCTTAAAGCAGCATGGAATCGTTTCTGTCATCCAAACACAGTTCGACTTGATGTCATGACGTTAGCTGTCAGTATTGTTTCTACTAATTTTATTTTCTGTATGTCGCAAACATTTTGCAAATTTGATCACGTCTTCATGCTATACGGTTAATACATACATTTTTCTTTTTGCTGTCCTTCATGTAGCTGCAATTTTAATGGATTGCAGTGTGTATATATATATATTATAAAATGCTGATGTTTTTAAAAAGAAAATTCTTCGGATATACATCTAAAGAAATAATGAAAACAAAATATATGCAAATAATATCTACATATTCCTCAATATATGTGATTTTTACTTACGTTGAAAATAATTGTTGTGATGTGTGTCTTATGAATAAATCAAGTAACTTCTGTCCAAATGAATGTAAAGTCAATTAATACTACCACATTGCACTTGTATTTATTGCAAAACTTTTCTACTCTCGATTTTTTTGCCAATGAAGCGGGGCTAAAAGACACTCTCGTTGTAAACAATAGTCAAGTGAGACTGAATTGGCAGTCTCTCCTTCAAACTTAGTGGAAAGGCATTAGATGTTGCGGAAACTTAACTTGTATCGCTCCTTTTAGCATGGCAGAATTCATCGGGGTCATGTTTCGAATCTACACTGCTCAAAACAATTAAAGGATATTGTAAGTTTTATATAAAATAAAGACATAAGCAAATTTTTTTTTGCCGAAAATGGAAGAAGAAAATCAGAAATGCAAAATTTTCCGATTTTCAAAATGTGGAGTATGCTAATTTCGAGTTCGACGTCAAAAACGTAGCTTCAGCGGCAGTGAATGAAATTTGACTTTCAACTGAATAAAAGACAATGAAGACAAGGATGATCAGAATTCAGTGACTTCTTTGTTTCGATGAGTACGATATCTTAGCGAAGTCATTTAACCGATTCAGAAGCTTGGAGAGTTGTTGGTAGGTTAGAAGGGGGCCAAACTCAAACCACAGTAGCGCAAGGCATTGGAGTGTCACAAATTGGGATTTCCAGGATCTGGAACCGTTTTTTGTAGACTGGAAGTGCAGGCCGAAGATCAGGGCAAGGTCTTAGACGGGCAACGACACCCAATGAAGATCGTTATTTAGTGTTAATGGCTCGGAGACACCGAAATATGAATGTTACTCTTCTCTAACAACACCTTCACTTGGCTACTGACACCACGTTTCAACTCAGACTGTCCGAAACCGGCTCCATGGTGTGGATCTGTATGCTCGCCGACCGATGGTATGCGTTAAACAAACACCTAGGCATCGTCACGACCGCATGGAGTGGGAAACAGAGCATGTGAACTGGAGGAGAAATGAATGGAGCAATGTTCTTTTTCTGACGAGTCCCGTTTTTCTGTTCATCCTGATAATAGGCGTATTTTCATCTGGAGGGACCGTGGCAGTAGGAATAATCCTGCGTTCGTGCAAGAAAGTGTCTGATTTGGCGATGGGGAAGTGTTGGTGTATGGTAGCATCTCCATTGACGGGCGCGCAGACCTCTATATCATTCGAGATGGACATCTGACTAGTTGCCGATATAGGGATAAGATCCTCAGACCTATTGTAGTTCCTTACGTTGCAGCAATCGGAGATGACTTCATTTTAATGGACGATAACTGCAGGCCACACGTGCACACAAGATGGTGGAGGATTTCCTTTTCGAGGAAGAAATCGTACGAATGGAGTGGCCAGCATGTTCTCCTGACATGAATCCAATAGAGCACGTTTGGGACGTTCTAGGAAGATGAGTTGCTGGCCACCAACCACCCCCAGTAACTCTCCAAGAACTGGAAAAAGCTCTTCTGGAAGAGTGGGACAGAATATCCCAACTCGTGATTAATAGCCTCATTGACTCCTTGCCTCAAAAGTGTTCAACGTTGCTGGTCGTCAGTGGAAACCATACCCCCTACGCAAAATGATTTCCTTTGATGAAAACACCTTTTCTTAATCTTTTTTCTCATATGCACAAATTGTGTTTTTTTTTCCTTTTGTACACAAATACGCAATAAAATGCATTTTTCCCTGCCAAATATGTTTAATTTATTCTCATAACCTACTTCGTCTGTCGACCATGTATCAATTAGCTAAAAAGTTTCTCAGCCACAAGATCCACCTAAAACCACAATATCCTTTAATTGTTTTGAGCAATGTGTTACCATTCGGGCACAAACCCCTTTCTCAACCAAGTTCGGCAGTCCACGAATTCGTAGATTAGATGATCGTAAGAAACATGTACAGCAAAAAAAAGCTGATGATCTCGCGAGCATCATATCAGACCAAATGACGTCACTGATATCTTAGTAAGTAAAAATGGTTGGATCGCGAGACAATTTTGGATTTCGAACAGGTTCGAAATATTTGGCAACGTTCAGCGAAACAGCTCTAATTTCACCGCTTTTCACTGCAAAAATTCCATTACCACGTGCTGAAAATTTGAAATTTTAATAACAAAATAAAATAAAGAGTCCAATGAATTACAGGTTTTCATTTGAAGAGAAGAATTACTTATAAATATTCATAAAGGTAATAATAATTTGTTTAAAATATTGTTATTTGTAATTAACACAATGGTATGAAAACATTCTTCATCCATTTATTTAAATAAAAAAAACTATTAATTGCATGTTTACTAACGTCTAAAAATTCTCATCTATACTTCTATACATTTGATTAATTAGTATGTTATATTTACCTAAGTAAGACGAGTGTAGATATAATTTAATAGAACACTTTTACATAAAACAAACAATGATGTGCTTTCAAATAACAAAAAAATATAATCTTTATATTTATTACATTATTAGATATTTTTATTTTTTACGTTTATTTTAATACAACTATAAATCCCATTTACCGATAAGAATGAATATCTTCTAGCCTTAATTCTTTTATCATATTTTTCACCAAATCTTTTTCTTCCCATCTTTTGATTCATATTTTATCTGGACCTCTTTCTTGTACGCCTATTTTATTTTTTCGGCAAATTTTTGTTATCCTTTTGGCTTAGCAAATAGTTTGCAGCACACACGATAACAATATTTGCAGAAATTATTAATTTACTATCCATTTTATTAAGAGAAATTCAATACTCGAAACAAGAGAAATATAAATGTTAAGCAATGGAAACAATCGGAAATGGAACCAGAATGTAAACGAATTCTCATGGGTTTAAAATATCTATGACGTTTTAATTACGTCACACTACGACATCGACGAGACGGCATTTGTACACTATACGACGTCTTCTCAATCGGATTGTCATCCAAATTTGTGGCCTGCTTAGTATGGTCTGATCATGATATTCTGAATTAATCCTAACAGAAATATTTTGCAAAACATTATCTGAGAGATAAATATTTGCAGTCAAAATTTTAATACTTGCCAACTTTGAAAAGTAATTTAGTAAGAATTTACGAAGATCTATTTAAATGACAACCATGTATCGCAGAGCAGTTGCTGTTTAATTTCTTCTGTCACTTAAATCACTAAAACATCATGGCAGCAATTAAAAGCTTCCTGAAAACGGGAGCTAACGCAAAAACGTTAGAGTGCCTTTCTGAAGGATTTCTATAATCCTTTTTAAAGAACATAATCCGTGTAAGGTTATATTCTCAATAATTCAACCTCTTCTTTTCGACTAAAGTTTCCACCAACTATTTTAAGATATCAACTAAGACACTTTACGCTTGAATTATGATAAGCCACGAAGAACTTGGGTAAAGCTGGGGTCTAAAATTTAACCCCAAACTAAAATTTAAAACAGCTGATGAGGCTAGAGATCGATTAACGATAATTAACGCCATCAATCTTTGTTCGCTCTGTTTGGAGATCGCACACCCCCTTCCTATGCAGTCCCTAGCGTTAATTACTTCCCATTAGCCGGGAAAGGGAATGTTAAATAGGTGATCTCAATAGCCCGCTGCCCCACCTCCGCGGTAGTCCCCTGCTCTTTTCAGTATCTCATCATCAGCTTCTGCGAATAATTGGCCGAAGTCCGTCAGCAGAAATTTTGAAACAAATGTTTGGCGAGAACATCCAAAACTCATTGGCTAGAATGGGGTGGTCTACTAGATAGAAAATGTAGTTTAGGGCTTCTTCTGCCCATGTTTTTAGTTGATTAGTAAGTCGATTCATGTATCGATATAGTCCCATGATTCTTATTTTGGATTTTGCATAACTTTCTAGTTTAGGAGTGAAATATTCCCGAATCTGATAATTCTGAAAAATTGAAAATTCGGAACCTAAAGTAACTTTTTTATTATATTTTATTTGGTATACTGTTTTGCGTATTTTTGTTTTGCCGCGACTCCTGACCTTCATTTGTTCATGTGACCACTTTTTATTTGGGCATTCAAATCTTTAAATCCAAGAATACTAGAAAAAATTTTAATTTGAAAACTCAAATATTTAGGCCAGTTACCTTAATACAATTCGATGTATTGATTTGAATTTTCGTATTACGTGAATTTTTGTATTCCTAGTTCTTTCCCAGTTGTATATTATTGAACAGTGCGTCGTGGTACTATACAAAGCCTTTGTAACAATAGTATTTGTTGCGCAACCTTGTAATTGGAATCATAGTTAAATGATTGTGATATGTTAAATACAGTACACTCCTCTCAAAATCTAATACACCACACCAAAGGACGGATAATACACTCAGAGTATTTAATGCGCATAGGCCTTCTCAACACGATGGTCTTAGCTGGTAAATTATCGAAACTGCTATATTACGGATATCCAGCCATAAGGATTTTATTATTAGAATACTAATCAAAGAAACAGTGAACTTATTTTTTATTGCGTCATATTTTCAGCTATCTTATCCATCCGATACAAATTGTTAAACAAAGCTTAACCTCTCACAATTTATAATGACTGTAACGTAATGAAGACGACTGCATTACAACTAGATGAACGAATGAACGCAAGACTTTATGAATTCCAATTGTTCATAGATCATCTCATAACGGCGGAGTATATGTGGATTAGTTATTGAACTTGTCACATTCTAGCTACAAAACGAAAGTTTTTCACAATAAGAGTATCACGTCACACCGTATTGACTTTGAAACTCAAAAATTTAATAATTTTATTTCTATCAAATAAATTTATTCATGAAATATACAACTTAAATTCTGTTATAATGTTTCTTGGACTGATGATTAAATGAACCTCGCGCGCGGATGGGAAAGCTTTTAACTTTCCCATTTGGTGAGAAAAAGTTCAAATCTGGTTGAAGTCATGGGTACTGTGCAACATTCATTTCTATCTGAAATTGTCTCCAGTTTTCCTGAAAATTTGATCCCAGATCATAATAATGGCTTCTTTTGTAGCTTTTGGAGGATTCTATTTTATGTAAAATAAATTGGTTAGAATGTTTATCAACCATATCTTTATAGAGAGCATCATACATCGCTTCATGTGCTGTGTTGCTTCAAGGGAGGATCAACTCCATATTAAAGGTACTTTTCCTATACCAAACTTACACCTTTTTCAACGAATGCAATGAACACTATTTGTTCATCGTATACATATGCTAACTTTTATAATACTAATTATTTGGTGATTTCTTTTTATGCTATTTTGTACCTTCCTATGTGTTGTATAAGGAATATAAGTTTCATTAAATTCCACGCATAACCTTTCGCGTTATCATCATTTTTGTGATTTTTCCTTAATATATGATAACCAGTGTATGTGTTGTTGTTAATTATTATCTCGAGATATGTCGGTCATAGCAGAATTTAATTACTATTTGTTTCATCATGTTATTTACTCGGAAGCTTAAAATGTGTAAAAAATCTGCAATTTCAAAATTGACGTAAGCAATAATTATTCTCATTTCTTCGATAAATATTTCGATAATAAATTGAATGATATTGTCGTATATCGATATTGTCATACCTAATTGATATACGACAACAGCTAATGATAAAACTGTTTTCACATCTGTAAAATGCCTGCACATCTGCCTATTATGATTTTGTTTCAGTTCCTGATATTTAATAATAAAACATTTGATGAGTTTTGTAAGAAAAAAGGTAAGTAAATGCTTTACAAAAAATTTATTACTAAGAATATCGTGTTTCACATATTATTTAAAATCTATATTCACTACGTGACAGAGAAAAATGAAATGTCTAGAATGCTTACACAGAAATTTATCGGTAGAAAGTTACAGTAGCAAATGAAATGACAAGATAAATGTATAAATATAGTGAGTGAAACTATACAGTATACTGTATGCACAGTAATTTAAATAACTCTTAGTGGCAATATATTTAGCAATATGTCGAAGTACAGATTCACAGAGCACGGCCATTGTCTCCTAGGGATTAGTTGTCCATCCGCTCTGGCAACCATTCGCCACATTTCATTTTCTGGAACTGACAGCGGCAACTTTGGCGAATGATTACCATGTGTTTGCTTTTAGGAGAAAATAAACATGATATATAGTGGGCATGTTTTCTTTTCTTGGAAATTTCAATTAAAATAATTCTTTAATTTCTTAACAGATGATTACTTTGCTTAATTCAAAAATTTTTAAAATGTGGATTTACTTTAGATACTGAAAATCAAAAAAAAAAAAAAAAATTATTACTGTTTTTGAGATTAGATTTCACTGGTAGAACTGCAGAGTCTGTAGAATTGTTATACATAAACAGAAATGTGAGGAAAAAATTAAATTTAATGTATTTATTTTATCAGTCACATTTAAACATTTTAAGGATTTCTTTTGCTGGTATTTTTATCAAGAACAAATATAATATACATATCGTAAAATTTGATAAAATTACTAAATTTCGACCTTTTCAAAAAAAAAAAAAAAAAAAAAAAAAAAATTGAAAATGTTGAGTATCCAAAGGCAAAAAGAAATATTACTATCTTTTAGCTTTCAATAAGTACTCAAAAAAAATATATAGTCTGGGAAAGATAAAGTTAGAAAATGTAAAGGAAAGGTTTTACAGTTAGTATTTACCAGCAAATAATTCCTGACAGGCTTTTGAAAAAGTGCTGCGGGCTCCACAGGATTATTGCAGTTTTATATTTTTTGTATCTTCTTACTTTGTCTCTTTCTGTTTTGAATTTTTATTGAAAGGGATTGGGTTTGTGCGTGTGTGTGGAAATTTTATTTGAAACACTTTTCAAAGCACTAGGAAAAATCCTTAAATATTTTATCGTTTTTAAAATACTTTTTAAGTCAAATATTCATGTTTGATGTAAAAGCGTTTCTTAAATTTATTAAAATTTCATCCTTTTTCATCCTTTACAGAATATGAATAATGAAAATTCAATGCAAATACCTGCTAAATGTATTATGACTCTTTTTGATGATCATAATAGAAACCTATTTTCAAATAGCTTGACTTCTGTCACAAAGAAATATAAAAAAAAGTATCTATGTACATGGGTATAAAAAATATTATGAAGTAAACAAATTAAATATTATTAATTAAATATATTAATAATTTAATAAATTAAATATACTGAAAGGGTTTTTCATAGAGTAAATTCTGTAATTCTATAGAGAAAAGCGTGTTCAGTATATGATTTGCTTTCATTGTGGATAATTTAATAGCCATATTAACTTGTAATGAGAAAGGAAACATAGAAAACATCCAAGCACTTACAAAATCTAAGTACGGCAGACTTGCATGGAAAAAGCAAAATTGCAACACTTCATCTCTCGTTCAATAGAGATTGACCTCATTAATATTATTAAATGTAATCATATTTTCGGATTTATTATATTTTGAAAAATTCTCTCGCTTATTTTCTCGAAATAAAAATTTGTTGAGGATTTCAAACGCTTCTAAAGCGGATTTTATTTCTAGAAAACTTTTCATTTAAAGAAAGTTTGCACTTGGATTCAACTGAACCGTTAACATTAACAAAACAGCAATTTATGAGTTGACGTCATTATTTGTTTTTCATATAAAAATGATGTAGAATTCCATTTTTGGGTATTGGTTCCCTCTTTCAATGTGTCACTAAAATAAATTGTCAATATCGGAATCCTTACATTATTTGAAATAATTGACAGATTTTTAACTTTTAACGGACACAAGTGTTATGATATATTTTAAGTAACTTCCAATGCATTTTTTAAATTATACATTGATATAATTATAATTAGTGAACTAGAATAAAATTCTTAAGCCTTAAAAATATATCTTTAAATTTAAAAAAATGACTCATAGACTATAAATTTCATACGAATGACAATATGACTTTTTTTTCACAATATTATAAAAATAAATGTCGACGGTATTCTTAAGAATTTTACCATAATTCAATAAACAATATAAAGAGAAAAATTAATGTAGTGAAAGATAACAAAATAATAATAAAAGATAAAATATAAGAAAAAATAAAAAAATAATGAAAAAACTTCCAAATTTTAACTCTGTGTACATGAAAATATATTCCTCACAAAATTTCGAATGCTAATCTAAAAAGAGATGACTTTACGAAAAAAAAATTCATTTTCATTCTTAACATTCATTTCATCATTTTATAAAATCATTATGAATCATATTCAAAAATGATGATTTTTTAGAATGAAAAATATTTCTTATTGGTGTAATTTAATAGTAAAAATTATTTTTCAAAATAGAAAATATGCTTATAGTAATCAAACTCTTAAAAATAAAATAAATATCACGGTATGAGATAAATTTTCATGAATTTAAATCTATATCTTGAAATATTTTTGAAATTTTTAGATTAAAACAATAGATGTAAAATATAAAGTATGTATTATTTACATATATACACATTCAAAGTTGAAAAATTATAATTCCTTTAGAGTATAAAACTGTTAAAATAGAAAAAATACAAGAATGAAGTTTTCAAAAATATCACACACATTAACTTCATAGAATAGAAACAAAATATATAATAATATGTAAGTACACTGTTAACTCATTATTTGTTGTCACGTGAATGAAATTAATTCGCATTATTTAAGTAAAACACTTGTCTACATTATGTTATATATGTTTTTTTTTTAATGCAGTTAAAAATTTTTAACTCTTGTAAAAAACTTCTGAACATAGAAAGTGCCTGTAAGATTTTCAAAGGGTGAGTTTTCGTTCTTTTCAGTCTTCTCATTTTGTAGACAAAGACAAATTCAATATGCTCAAAATGAACTATAAAAAATATTCTTCAATAGCTTGAAATGTCGAATTGAAGACTTATGGTTTTACGTTGATTCTCATGCAAGAAACATCCGAGGTGAGAGTCGATTCTACAATCTGAAGACCTGAAAATTTTGTTGTCTCTGTAAGGAAAGAAAAATTATGAAAATAAATTTTATTAAAAGTGACGTACATAAATATTTACACTCATGTACATCTATAATACGTATGTGTGTCAGGACATGTTACATAATATATTATATGCATACGCAATTCAATGCAAAACTAATGATAAAAATATAAAATATTTAATATATATTTAATAATCATTTTCTATACAACAAAAACTGCATCTAAATAATTATTTCTGGCGAATATCTGGTCAAAAGTTCAATTTTTTCAAAAATTAAATTTTAAGTAAAATATTATTTTAATAGAAATATACACCAAATGATTTAAAAGCAATTCGTTCATCATTCATTATACATAATGGGTAGGGTAGAGAAAAACCTGAAGCTCTCGTATTCGGAAGAATCGATATCTGACTCACCTGAGAACACAAGTCTTGCTTATGCACTTTAAGTATTCGCTGCAGTCAATACCATTCCCTTAGTGTCTTGTAGAAATTTGAAAAGAAAGGAGTCAGATCTTTGAAACTAGTCGCTCAAAATGAGGACGCAGTTTGCTATGTTTAACGGCTTTCAGTCATATAATTATAAAGCAGTAGCGGCTCTGAACCGTTTTAGAAATCAATTTCGATGACCATGGGCTTATCTACTATTTCCAAATTAATATAACCAGAGCAAATCGATAAGACCATGTTATTTGAAATGGAAGTTCACTGTTTTGATCCCAGTATTTGTTGAACAATGGAAAATTGCTGTTGCGTTTTTGCTTTTGGAATGCGTTTTAGCAGAGATAAGTGCTCAGGAGTTTCTTGGGTAAATGAAATTACAAAATCTGCTCTGCCACTGTCAAAGAGAGTAATGGTAAAAAGCAGCAGGAGGTAGAAATATTTCAACATTTAAATTACTTTACAAAGAATGCCCCTTTTAATGTTTAGGATTAATTTACAATTAATTAAATATTGTAACATATTGTACAACCGATATATAACAAAAATGTTTCTAATCAATGATTTTCTTCTATCATGAAATAAAACAAATTTAGACTAAGTTGATTCAAATTATTTAATTTGTATATTATATTACTTTTTAAATGAAATGGGAGGTATTTTTTTACTATGAGGAATTTATTTAAAAACTTACTTTAAGCTCTCAACTATTCAGACTCACCACGGCCTAGGAGTTTATTTTTCCTTTTTAGGGTGGAACGTTCTAGGTTCGATCGAAGTCACTATTAAACAGTGAGAAAATTATTAAACAGTGGATGTTAGTTCATTGATTTTTGTTGTTTATCTGCAGTGTGGCTGAGTACTCAAAAGTAACGAGAATTTTCCCCTTAAAATAATAGGTCAAAGTTTTACTTTTTTCTTCAGTCTAAACTTTAAATCATTCAGTCAAAAGTAAAAAAATTCGGCTGTGTAAAAAAGAAAGTAAGCTCTCCAGTTTTCGAAACTTGAAATTATTTTTTTTAAAATCAAGAGATCCAACACTCATGCATCAAATTAGTATTAAATAAATTAAAGAAAATTCACTTTCGTTGACGTTTAGCTGAAGGTAATTTTTTTTTTTTTTGAAAACTTTAAATGTTAGAAAATATTTTAGTTTTCTTATTAAAATGTAAGGAATGCTTAAAAGACTTTAAACTAAATGATGTAAGCGATTTCATAAAAGTTCTAACAGAAAAATAAATCCAAGAGAGAGAAACTAAAAGATTACGTTGTCAGGAAACGAAGCACATCCTTTCTATAGGTGTCAACCCACTTTTCATAATTCTTCATTTGCGTCAATTTTCCTGGTTCTATCTAGTTGTGAGAACTCCCTTATCCACACATTTTCAGGGGCATTTATTCCTTTAGACAATTATCTAACCGTCTGCCAAGGTTTCGGCAAGCAGCTACTAAATCTTAATCTCATCCTCAACAATAATTTACACGCACTAGCGTGGCAATAGCGCGGAAATCGGAAGGTAGCTAGCACTTACATTGATCTGTACGGAATGGCAGCACTTTCCGTCGTTTCCGAAATCCAAACCCGCTCGCTAAGCAAAGGCATTTTGGTGAGGAAACTTTCCATTCACTGCGTTACATGATTGAACTTTGTCTTCATTATGTTCTCGCTACCGGAAGTGCTGTTGCTCCTGAATTATAATCCAGCTTCACGCACCCATGACGTCACTGGGGGAAAATGTTCATTAGGGACGGTCAACTCGACGCAGGCTTGCGTTTCGAAAATTAAATAACATTTTGGAGATCGAGGGTTTTAATTTAGAAATCTTTTGAAAGCTCGTAGTACACAAACATGTCAGATCTTACTGATTATTAATTATGTCGGAAACACTTTGTTATTAAGGAATGAGGGGAAATAATATACTAGGAAAACTATTCATAACTAAGTATTTATAAACAAGCGCACTTTCCCCGCAAAGTCGAATATAAATCTGTTACTGTGCGAATAATAAAGATAAATAAGAACAATTATTTTCTTAATCACTAATGTGTTAGCAAAATATTATTTTTAAATAAAAATAAAAATAATTAATTAAATTTTTTAATTATTATTTATTTTTTCATTTGAATTATTAAAATTTTTTTTAAAGAGATGAGATTCATAATATATTTATGTTGGTTTTACAAAAAATTGCTTAAACGCTATTTAAATGAAAATTTGAATCATGGTGAGAATTCACTAGGATTCGAAATTTTCTAAGCATTTTTGAAAATTGCTTACATTAAACAAGCAAATCAAACTGATTAAAATGTGCATATAAATATGAAAGTATTTTATATATTGCATTGGTTTTTGTACTATTTATCAACTTTATAGAGTAGATTGGGTTAGTTTGTTTGCTATTGTACCAACCTTTTTTGCACACGACGTGGCAGATTGATATAATAGAAGTTCCATACATTTATCTAGATATCTAGGAAGGAATACCACCTAAATATGGCATTTCATATGATTTCATTGGACTATAGAGATAAAAACATGGTACTAAATATTTTCATTCTATACGTCAGTTATCCTTCTATTCTGCATAAGCAGAATATATATCTATTATGTAGGTACTTATGCAAAGTAATATGCTGTAGTAGTAGAAAGAAAGGCACAACTCCTTAAAATTGCAATGAAACACTAAAATGGAATTTCTGTTTATCAACTTTTTAAAAATATATTAAGTATTGAGAACGTTTATACCAAAGAGAATAAAAAGGGGAGGGTAATTTTTTTAAGAAACACTTATGAACATTGCTGACCATCAGAAATATAACACCAAAAAAGATTAAAAAAATGTCTCAGACAAATTATCTTAAGAGTTTGTACACACAAAATATTAATTGATTAAAAATATAGTCTCCTGAGAGTTGGGGAAGATGGTAAAATCAATAATGCGTGTTGCCTTCAAGGTGATAAACGCTGTTACTCCGAGACAATGACAAAAAAGATCATTTGGGTATCTTATTGGGGAACTTCCACAGGTACCCAAAGACTTATAACACTGCTGTATTCCGATTTAGTTATTCTTCTATTAGTAACCCGAAGTGTTCAAAAGTTTATAGATCTGTAAAACTAGCAAATAAGGAAAATGGTATAGTTTTATAGTTTAATGGGATAACAAGAAATCATAGACATGGCATGGAGTGTCTCAACGGAATTTGTCTCAATGAACTGTTGTCATTTGCAGCATAAGGAAAACGACACAAAACTTTCAAAGATGCAATGCTGAAAGGTTGCTGGTAATGCGTACTAGAGAGAGTAGAAGTAAAATCCAGTATCACACAAAACCATTATATCGGATTGTGTGTGTGACTTACATAGCAGTCATAATGCTGCATCTTCAAGTGCATAATATTCTGAGACAGATGAATCGAGATATAAGGGAACGAAGCCGTGGAATCAAAAAGAGTCGTGTTGCCCTGTAACCAAGAATAATTTTCTTGCAAATTTTTTTTCTATCCCAAAGGAAACTTTTAGTACCTAGAATATCAAGAACCTGAAGATTGGTATATTTCTTATTGACAGATGAATACACCAGGCAACCATTAGACTGATAAGAGCTAGTGGGTTGATTCACCAATCGCAGCGGACAGGCACCTTCACTCATACACTATAAACCGTCTGAATCAAAGAGAATTGGAAGAAGTTAATGAGTCACATTTTAGGTATGGCGGTGCTTACAAAATGACGTTAAAATGACTTGACTGTCGCAACTCTAGGCTTGCCTTACTGACACCAAAGATTATTTCCATTTTTGTTTGCTACAGATACAGGATAGTTATGGTGTTACGATATGAAAAAGAACTATTGTTTGCTGATTAATATCACAGGGATTACATAAATGACTCCCGTTAAGAAGATTGCTATTGAGTCAAGAGAATAGACGACTCCATTTGCAGTGGTGTTAAAATAGAGTCACGTGGACTTCGGAATAGCAAAGTGGTGTTTTCAGATGAGTAACGCATTTGCTTAAGCAAAGACAGCCACCCTGTACGAGTCTGACAAGAATATTGTGACAGGTCTAATAAGACTATAACTGTGGAGAGGCATTCCAAGAGAAAATGTAGTTTTATAAATTGGGTTATCATTGCATGTGATTTCAGATAATTACTATTCCGTAGTGTTGTCAATCTGACATTTTAACGATACGTGGATGACATGTTCCAGAGGTAACAATATCTTTTTTTCAAGTAATACCCAATGCCTTTTGTTATCAAGATAACACCAAGCCCTACACAGAGTGAGTCATTCAACACTCTTCTCAACGTTCTGCATACCTCCCTAGCCACCTATATCCCCGAATACCTCATCAATCAAAAATTTTTGGCATTTGATTGGATTCGTTTGCATAGACAGCTAGCATCATGTCCTGAAGCAAATCATGCAGAGTGAATGACTAAATATCCCTCAGGAGACGTTCCACATATTTTTAGAGTCTATACCCTTTCCGTATTGCTGTGTCTGTACCTCGACGGGTTTGGAACAAAAGATTATCTAACAAGTCTCAAAATTACTAAGCTTACTGTATAATAACTCTATTTGTAAGTGTAAGTAATAAACATAACTTAAAACCTGTTATTGTCTCTTTTCCCATCAATTTTTACACTTTCTGAGCAAGTATTCTAAGTATTGTATTTTTATTGTTACATTGTGAATGCATGTAGTTAAAATTTGTTTGTTTATCATTAACACTTTAAAAAAATTCTCGTTTTGATTTATAGACTAACTTAGACCCTAAGCATATGATTAAAATTCGTTTCGAATAAAGTACTTTATTAAAAATCAAGCAGACTGTACTGATTTTAAAGACAGTGGAAACAATTGAAATGTGAAGCTTTTTGTATGAATAAAAATTAATAATATGAAATTTAACACGTAATTTTCAAGGTCAAATATTTAACATTCATGATGTAGAAGAGCTGTATGTAGGTGATTGGCGAAAATAAAAATTCACCATGATTAGAGAAAATAAAAGCCCATTATAATAAAGACGACTGGTGTTGAATTTTCAAAGAAAAAACAAATAAAGAATAAATATTTTTCCCCAGGTGACAATTTTTTTTATAATAGTAAAAATTACCTTTTATTGGTTTTATCAGCCTTTCTCCGGAGAAAATTCAGTTTGACAAAATTTCTTTTACAGAATTATTAATACAAAATAATTTGATTTTAGAAAGCATCAATATTGCAGATATAAATGTAAACAAAAATCTAAAAGAGAATTTTATGAAATGAATGTGAGAATAAATTAACAATCTAGAAAATTTTTCAATCGCTTGACATATACTATAAGATTGAACAAATGCAATAAATTATTGGTTCTTAAACATTATGATAAAAATATATTTACATCTTAAGATATACAGTAAATTTTTGTTGTTTTACACTTTTAAAATTTTCGGAATTGCTTCTCATTTTGTCTAGTTTCACAAAATTAAAATAAAATTGAAAATTGTTTTATAAATTTTGCAACATTTTATAAATATATTTTGAAAGTTGCATTAAAAGACAGCAGTACTGATTATAAATGCCAGCAGCAGAGAGATATTGCTCCAGGTAATTCAGGTGAAGGAGCACCTGTACCTAGCCGGCAACACCAGTTAAATGGAAGATGCCGGGTGAATTTAGAAACAGGGATCAAGCAGAAAATCCTAGTATATATACTGCGATACCCTTCCTTTCATTGACACCAAGGCTTATTTTCATAATCATGCCATGTATTTAATAGAATTCTAATAATAGAAAGAATCATTTGTAACAATGCTTATAAATACCCTACAGCAAATTGAGCAAAAAAGTTTTCTCTTTTTTTCTATAATTTCTTTAGTTTAGTTTTTTTCTAACTAAAAAATTAAATCTAGTTATTTTAAGTAGGTTTTTTAAAACTTGATATGTTCATTGGTTTTCCCTACAATAATATGTAAAGTCATCAAATGAATGCTCCAAAAACATCTGCGACAGAAAATCTTAATGAATACGCGATCATGTATTTTACATAGTTGAAAAAATTGTATTTTATTTCAGATAATAACGATAACAGTTATATGGTTATCAGAACAGACAAAAGATATTATCAGAAAATGTTAAAGACAGTTTCAGTATGCAGAACTTTTATTTTATTTGACGGAAATCAGAAAAATTTTTCAGAAAAAGTATTTTTTCATCATAGACACTGAAATTTTTCCTGTTTTGCAGTATATTTCTAAAAAGCATACAATTGCCTAAGTTCAAAGTACCAGAAGAACAAAATATGTGCAATAATTTAAATTGCAGCATGTAATTATATAAAAAATATACAACAGTAACAGCTCTAAACACTAGTTATAAAAAGTACGCAGCAATAGAATTACCAACCTTTAAAGTATAACGTATATAACAGTGACATAAATTGCATTGATAATTCTTACAAGTCTCATAAGTCAAATTATTCGTATTGATAAACAGTTTAAGTTCCATCTCAAGCCATAAGACGAGTAAAGAAAGTTAAATCATAATTTTCTTGTAACCTTTTGAAAAAACATTCTAGTAACAAAGACATGATATAACAGAAAAGTAAATAAAGAAAAACCACTTGAGTCATGCCTATAAAAATCGAAAGTCGTTTGCGGTATTTGCGTCATATTTAAATATAATCATTTTGTGTCGCATTTAAATGCTAACAAAGGTTAAATCAACCAATTTCATATTTATACACTTTTATATATCTTTTGCATTTCCATTCAAAATAAAGTTTTTTTAATTCCTTTTTGAAAGTAAAATTCTTAATCACTTCTTATTTATATATATCTTATTATATAATATCACAATTTATCTAATTTCTTTTATTAATTTATTTTTAAGTTTATTTAATTAGATTGTATTACTTAAATAACTGTTTGATTATGAGTTTTCTAACTGTAATATTTATAAAATTACAGTAATTATAATCTTAAGTTAAATAATCATAAAGTATCTAAGATATTTCTTGATTTACATAAAATTTTAACAAAGCAAATAAAACAAGGACAAGATAATGAAGAAAAAGCTTATGGCACATCGAAATTTTCCCCATTTTTTAACTGAACAGATATGGTTATAAACTTTACAAATCAACTTTAAAGTACAAATAGTGTCTGTTTCTACAAGAAAAGCATGTTCGTCGAAAACATTTCCTATCTATGACCTTGTGATTTCAGCTTCTACCAGACGATTATTTCTTCTTTTTAAAAGTGAAATGCATAAAATATGATAAAAATTGAATATTCGTAGTACTCTCTTCATGATATTTATTTCCGCTGTAGCGTACATCCGGTATAGTAATGGGTTTTCCAGGAAAAGTTTATGTTTCTTGCTTGGATATTGAGGAGCTTACTCTGTTTTTATTACAGCTCTTTCTTTATTTTAAACTCACTCTTTATAAAGAAGAATAAACTTAGAAGAAAATTAATCCTTAAAACCTTGCAGCATTCTTAGAGAGAGCTAATACTGTAAAATGCATGTTGAATCCATGGTTAAAAAAATGACGATATAATATTGATTGTTGCCAGCATTTTCTCAGTGGTTTCAAAAATCTTTACGAAAAATTATTTGAGAATACTACCAGAGGAGCTCTCATGAAATGAAAAAAATGATTGCTATAAAATGAAACACACATATACATTTACCGCAATATTTGTTTTATAAAGTATGATGGAAAAAATTGCCTTGTTTACTTTCGTATTTTGGTGAAGGAACATATCATTCTCATATACAGAAGATACCGTGTTCGATACCTGAGCCTGATAAAAACTGTAACAATGAGAGGGCTAATGTATTTTAACAGGATCTAGTGTCTATTTATTAGTTTGGTGTGGAAGCATAGAAAACAGCATGCTATTTGAAGTTCAATATGTATTTTGATTAAAAAATCACTATATTTTATAATCGTTTTTGATTTGACCTCTGTGTTAACTGTGATAGCTACGCCTGCAACTCTGTTAGTTGCACAAAATGAAAGGGACATTTAACGCCACTTTGTTTGTTGAAAATGGGCAGCTGGAAATGAAGACGAATTTAAAGCAAACAAAATTTTACGGCGTACCATATCAGCAAAAGAACATTGAATATTTAAAGTATTTATGCCTCGCTAGTTTGAAGCTGGTCCAATATCGAACTTACTGCTTTCAGAACACGGGTATGACGCTTTATATCAACATAATCCAGAAGCCCTACTTTACATTGTCTTTATTATTTATTACTTGTAGACAATAATTAAAAAATGATATAAATAAACTTAGTTTCTTTAATGCAATTTAGAGGACAACCTATCCTCCTAAAGATGTAATAAGGATCTTTTTAGGATGTCCTGTATATTTTTATATTTCATGAGTTGTATGCATGTTTTGCAATGGACCAAGCTTCGAAAACCATTTTCCTTTTATTTTTGAAGTTCACTTTCTTAATCAAAAGTTTGATATTTTTTCGTACCGATTAACTTGTACTTGTAAGTAACTAATTAAAATGAAGCATATTAATTTTAATGTTAACTAGCTTGATTTAAATTAGTAATTTACTTGAAGAAAAATTGATAATTAATTATATAAATAAAGTGCATATATTTTAATATGTGATCAAATCTCCATTGAACTTTAGCTTCAGGTGATCATTTGATCATTTCTCAGTGTGTTTAAACAAAATCATGTTCACAGACAAGCTGTTATCTGGCAAGTTCTAGCCTTCAGTTCAACAATTTGTGGGTTTGACGCCCATTTCTGGCGTAGATGTTAGCAGTGGTTCCAAATCTATTTTTAACCATAGATCTCTGTTAATTAAGATCCACAGTGCAAGTTCACATTTCTTTGACATAAGGGAAAACACTCCAACGTGTAAACACCACTAAAGAGGTCCCTGCACTGTAAAAAAAGTACTGCAGATTTATAGCAAAAAGTTATGCAAATATCGGCGCCAGTAAATTTGTCTGCTGTAAATTACTACATACCTTGTTTTAGTTTTTGTATAGCATTTTACAGTTTTTTACAGCACTTTTTACTATAAATCTTAGAGCACATTTTGTTATAGCTATTAAAGTATATTTTTGTGAATTTTTATAGTTTTTTCCCCCATAAATATCACTGCAATTTTATAAAGGTATTTTTCCTTTTTTTTTCCCTAGCTCTATTGAAACTTTTAATTAGGAGATCATTTTTTTATAGAAGTTAACTTTATGAAAGAAATATGGATTATTTTCCTCGTTGCAAAAAAGTTTATACATCTTTTTTTTACTTAACAATTGTATATTTACGTTCCTGAAATAAAAAATATCATAGAAAACTGATATACGAGGGTTATAAATAGTGAAACCAGCAGAAGGGCGGGCATGCGCAAATAGGATATAAGAGCGTTGGGGTAGCGCTGTTGTCGAGGTGTAGAGTGCAAAGAAACAGCCTGTCTGCTTAGAAGGGTAGTCGTTGTGTGTCGTTAAAGTGAGGAGTATCATTTACATCGTTCTAAAGCATATTTTCAACAAGTTATCAGCGGCCGTGGGTTAAAATAGAGGCAGCCCGTGGCAAAAATGCAACAGAATGCTAACGAGAATTAGTGGAAGCCTGTGACACAAAACTTTACCGTATACGACAGTAGCACGATGGATTTAAGCATTTCGTTCAGGTCGGAATGAGACTGCGGATTTGCAGTGCACAGATCGGATCTCCATTCTTCAAGAGCAAACTGACATCCTTAGTGGTTCCTTACCATAAGTCTCCTATTGACTGTCCGAGAATAATCCTTAGAGGTTGGTCTAATTCATCAAACGGTGTGGTGCATAATGAAGAAAT
Organism: Latrodectus geometricus; assembly: GCA_026290005.1. Lineage (NCBI taxonomy): Eukaryota > Metazoa > Arthropoda > Arachnida > Araneae > Theridiidae > Latrodectus > Latrodectus geometricus. Next base: position 360,962 of record JAPDSC010067557.1, read on the forward strand.
TTCTCAACATGAGGAAAATTGCTTCCCACTGGGTTCCACATCGACTAACCGAAGTACAGAAATGGCACCGGTATACACTGGCTGGCACCCACTTGGAGAGATATGGCAATGAAGGAGACGCATTTCTGCTGCGAATTGTCGCCATTGATTAGACATGGGCACGAGCCTATGAGCCTGAATTAAATGAATGGCGTCATCAAGGCTCACCAAGCCTACAGAAATTTCGACAGGAACCCAGTCGGGTGAAGGTTATGCTGGTTGTGACATACGACTGGGACGGTGTGATTCTTACACATACCTGAGCTCACTGATTTCATGACATTTCATCTGTATTCCACGCAGTAGGGCGCTCGGTTGCTCACATCAACAATCAATACTTTGCCTCTGGTCTATAATGGCTTCCCAACATTTGGCAAAAGGTTATAAGCAGTGCTGATGATTACATAGAAGAAATGTAATGCAAATGTACTTGTAATATTATTAAAAATTGATTTATATCTATGTTAACATTACTTAATTGCCCCTCATATTTGTATTTTAAAATTTTATACTTTTATTTTTAAAATGTTTCAATGTAATTTATAGGACTTAATGTTGTTCAAAATCAAGTATTGAATTATAATCATTTAAAAGTTGGACATAGTGGAGAAGATATGTTTTAGTTCATAATAATTTTCATTGAATTTGTTGATTATTTTTAAGAATTAATCGATTCAAAATATATGCTTACACTATGTACGCATTTCTTTCAAAAGCAATTTTAAAAGTTTAACATTAATTTACTATGAGCCCAGGTATAATGTCTATTAATAACTATTATCACACATGAAATATTTGAATAATTTCTATTAGCGTTTATAAGGATTTTGCTTTATATTTTATTGAATATTAAGATATTCAATATCTGTATTTATTGAATATTCACATTTATGCCCAATTTTATTAATTCTCCAATTCAGTGAAAATTTATCTAAATTTTTAATGGAAAATTGTATCAGTAATTGAATATAAATCAGTTTAATATGCAGTAGAAAATTTTCTAATTATTTACTAAATATTATTAACCATAAAATATTTTTATTCAATGTACACGGTATAAAAAATTCATTGAGTGTTATATCATAGAAGACATTGTTTTTTCAGAACATGCTACAACCTCAATCATTAAACTTCATCCTACATTCTGAAATTTTAAATACTTCCGAATTTTTAAATCAAAGTTTATTAAAAAGCAAGAAAGCTCTAAAGTTTTAATAAGATATAAAACTAATTTTTTTTACCACCATTGAAGATGGTGGTAAAAAAATCTTGATGAAGATTTTAATTTATTAAAACATCAAATGGTAATTAGTTAACAATGTAGTACTTCAAATATATTTAAAAGAGAATAAAAATTATCTTTTTGTTTTTTTAAGTACTTGACTTTTTTTCCATTGCAATAAATAAATTTATTGCAATAATCTATTGCAATGAATGCAAATAAAAATTCTGAGGAATTAAAAAGCATTTCTATTTAACAACTCACAACTTAAGATGGAAGAAAGTATTATTTGTTACATTTCAAGTACAGCTATTCAAAATCTGGCAACTGGTTCATTATTATAAGAATTGTGCATGAATACCACCCTTAACTGATTTTCTTGTTTTTGCATCGTGAAACGGATTCAAGTTTAATAAACACGTGAAAAACAAAAATTACAAGTCAGAAGCAAATAAAGCTATCAATATCTAAATAAATATTATCATTAAGAATGCCATAAATTTTTTCCTTCGTTCTTCCAAAACGGTACTTGTCGAAAACGAGAAGGCGACTGATTTGATACAAAATAGCATCACATATGATTATGTACATATGATTATGTATGATTACAAAATTAAGGCTTGGCCAACCAGTAAATAACAGGTTTAATTTTCCAAGCCATGTGTATATTTTTCTTCTAATTCATGTTGTGTGGTACATGGATTTTAAATTTTCTTAAGAGGCGAAAGAATATGATCACATATTTCACTAGAGATAGAAGATTACCATTGAATATTTCAGAATTATTTTAATTACACAATATAAACTATATTATAATAAATTGAAAACTTCACTGCTTTATATTAATGAGATTGAATTTTCCAAATATATAATTCTTTTAACCAGAAAAAAATGCTGATTGGATCCATGTGACCATGATTATTTTAATAATAAAAAACATTTTAAAAGATTTAAAGTGATAAAAATCTTACATAAAATATTTTAAAATATTTAAAGAGATTTCATTATAAAGAATTTCGAAAATGAAATCCACATGAAGTCTGACTATGTTTAAAATTCATGTTACTTTATTTCCGCTAAGTCTTTTTAACTAATATTGCCTGAAATGAATATAAAATTCTTTTTATAGAAATTTGATGCATGCAATCAAACATTTTGACTTCAGTATATCATTTCAAATGCTTTTTCCCTTGCAAGAGTGATAAACAGTAATAATTATAACAGTCACAACATAAAATATTACTGATACTTGAATCGAACAACTTTCCCTTAAAATTTCTTTGTTTTCATGATTTATATTAATTTCTTTTTTACGCCCCTTTTTCAAAGTATTCTAATATTTTAATTTTACTAGTGTTCATTTTCGGCTAAAACTTTAAATTCTTTGGTTTTTAAATTGAGTTTTTCCTTAAATACTTTAACCCAAACGTTTATTTTTTTAAATTTCAAATATATTATGTTGAATTGCCTTTTGTGCTTTGTAATATGTAAACAATAAAGATATTTTTTATTTCTACAGTACAATAATTTTATTTTAACAGTAGTAATTTAAATTGCAGGCAAATAATATTTGATTAGAATTAAGGTTATGTTTCATATTATGTAATAAATTATATTTTGTATTAGGATTATTTATTTTATATTATATAATTAATACCTAATTAGCAGCATCATTGTCAATATACTAGAAAAAATGGACTCACTTGGAAATGCCAGATTACTTCAAGAACAGAGCTTTTATCTATCCCTACTCTTATGCAATATTAAAATTAAAATTTTCCTGTGCAATATTTGAATATTTTTTATATACCTTAATGTATAAATTATATTTATAAACTAAGGTATAGTAAAAAATATTGCTAGTTAGATGGTCACAAAAAACTAACTTATATAATAAGAGAAAAAAGTAATTTATTCAAAATAGAGCAAGTTAATTATTTTTATCAAAAACTAATATGAGTTGCAATGACTGCTTAAATTCTTTTAAACAAATGCTCATAAGCTATTTTTGCTGTGTATTTTTGTATGTAAAATTAACGTGCCTCGGATTCACTCATCTTTTTACGTGTACATTGCTTACTTCTGAAAGAGTAAAATAATTTTACAAAGTAGATCTAGATCTTATTAGCTCTACAAAAGCAAGTTAGTATTAAAAGAATTCTTTATTTATCGAGCAGTTTTGTAAGAGAAACTATAATTATAATAAATTAGAAATAAAGTAGTCTAGTAATAATTCTAACTAGTTAAATTAAAGTTATTCCATTTATTTTAAAAATAAAAGTGTAAAATGAATGATCTTTACAATCAAAATATACAGAAATAATAAAATAATAATATTATTTTTTAAATAAATGGAATCTATTTTTCCTTAATAACTTTAATAAGAAATATAGCTTTTTAAATCATTAATAAGAATAATATGGATTACTCTTTAAGTAGGTTCATCGAAAACAAATTATTATAATGTCTTTGAAATACATTTAAATAAAAATATATACCTGTAATAAATTACACAGATGCATATTACTCTTCCACTCATTTTCTAATCAATATATAGACCTGGTAATATTCGGATAACTCTTCTGGATAATATTAGATCACTGTGTTGAGTACATAAAACACTGAAAAAAAAACATCAAGAAAGTTTCGATAAATTTGTTTGAAAGTCTCATTCACTACAACACCATCAATTAATTATATAGTTGTTGAAAAAAATATGGTATCACCTTGAAACAATCAAAATAAATTAGACAATTGTAGATATACACTAACAAAATTTACATACAATATTTGATTTAAGAATGTAATCATCTGAAATTTCATGTGTTCCAAGTTTTATAATTACTGAAATCATTTTAATTAGAATTTAATTGCTCCGTCTGGGATTTTTCCCCATTTTACTGGGGGTTGTACCACCAAACCTTTAGGCTTCATCTTAATAAAGAAAATCATGAAGTATTTCAATTGTTCCATTTCTAATTCAACTGATTCTTTTGAACCAAAACATTTTAAGCCAAAAAAATTTATAATACTGTATTAGGTCAGTTATCAACTTAATGATTTCTATGAAAAACAATATTAACTAATTAAAATTTAGTTATAAAGCCAGACATTCCCTAGCTTATTCCAGATATAAGTGCAGAAAAAGAATATCTATTAATGGTTAAATCAGAAAAATAATAAAATTATCAAATAGAGTAAAAGGAATTTCCCTGAAGAGAATCTGCAACATTTTCAAAAAGGATGGTATATTACAAATTTTATAAATAATGTACGAAAAAAATTGTATGCTATTTTTGTGAGTACATTGTAGAAGCTGATTTTCTGTTATATTTTTTAGAGAATATGGAAATACCTTTACACGTACATATATAGACATGCATTTATTTTCAAATACAACATGTCTGTGTTCAATGCTTTATAAAAAGCGAATTCAACGACATTATTATTAAAATGCCTTTCATTGCTTAAAGTTTAATTTTAAAAACATCGTACATTGTTATCCCCAAGGTGGAATTAAATTTTCATGGCTTTAAGTATTTCACATAGAAATCGAGCTAAAAAAGATTATACGAATTGGTGCAAAATTAGAAAAGATTTTATGAATTCGCAGTCTGTATTATGTTTGCCCTTTGCTCCAGCTGCGTAAGGGCAAAATAAGGGATTACTAATGAAATCGAAATTATATGGAAGAGGATACATTTAATTAAAAAACATTATTCTTATTTCGATTACGTTTTTGAAGCGGTCATTTTATGCAGCAATAAATTTTCCTTAGAGATGAACAGATACATTTCAAACTTTTCAAATAAAAATTATACGTGCTATAAATTAATACACCTGGTTCATGAATTTACTGTGCATTTAAACAAGTGAATCTTACAAAGATATTGAAACCTGAAAACAATATGGAAAAATTTCTGATTGATTTACTTATTAAATTAAATTTCAGATTCATTTCTAAAATATTTTCTTGCAATTCATTTGAAGAAGTAAAAGGAAATTTTTAAATATGTAATAATTATCAATATTTTACCGCACAACACTTCTAAACAATTTTCAGGTCCTCGTCAAAATAGACAGATACAAGAATTATAAAATCTGCAGCATCCTGTCTTTATAATTCTTAAATGTGATTGAATAACCTATTTTATGTCCTCAAGGGAGTAAACATTTCTAGAAAATTTATAATTCTTTTGATTTTATTAATTGATGCAATTTTGAGATTTTCTGGTTGACTGTCAAATATTTAAAATGTTCCAAAATACATTACTTTAAAATAAGCAAAGTGATCTTTCTCTCAAAGAAGGGATATCAATAGCTCGTTAATACTTTTTCGTTGGCATGCATAAGTCTCACATAATAATTTAACAATTTCTTCAATCTTTTTAACCTATTTCAATAAGTTCGAGAAGTTGAATTTTTTTCATTTTTTTTTCTTTTTCATCCCCTGTAAGGGTTGGTCAGTTGCCAATTAATAGCGCAATACGTCTTAATATAGGTTTTATAACATTGACACACTTCTTCTTTCTTTTTTAGCATGCCTCCGTCTTCTTTTAAGTTTTTCGATGATTTCACATCTGTTTTGGAAGATAAATGGATACATCGCCAATAACTTCACCACGAAGAGTTTTCTAACAGCACTGAAGATGGTCCTAATTACTTTTTTTTTATGTCAATAGCTTTTTTCCCTGAAAAACATTCACTTTCCTCATTGCATCTGCAATAGTCCTGACCACATCTGCCTTCTCTCAGCGGGAGATAGCCGTTTCTTTCATTCATTTTTTTGGATAAAGAAACTGCCAATTATAATTGCATTTTCGTAATTAATCCGTACTATGTTTATAATTCACAGCAGTTATAAACTTTGCAGTTATTTCGATGGAGTTATTAACTTTGAAATGAATAAATATTTTAGAATTTAATTTTAGAAATATAGTCAATTATATTTTAGAAATATATGAGAGTAATATTTGTATACTTCAGGAATTATAAACTAATCTAATAAAACTTTTTTACAAATTTGTATTTCTTTATAACACAAATTTTATGTAAATGAGCAATTTAATTACTATGTGACATCCAAAAGAGAAAATGTTTTTCCTGTGAATTAGTTTAGTATTTTCAAACTTTCATCTGTGTTACTAGTTTCAAATCCTCTAATTTTTCAACTGAAATTGTAAAAATTAAATTGGAATAAGTTCTAGAACTTTTTCTGCTTATAACTTGTTTTCATATTTTCTTTCAAGTGCTTTATATTGAAATTCTGCAAAGCCTGAAGTTCATCAATAATGTCTTAAATAGTTGTTGAAGGTATAAATTACCGAGTGCAATTTCAAATAATATAAGCACAAGTTTTTCTCTAAAACAAATTATGTTTTAAATTTTAAGAGTATTGATCAAAAGTAAATCTATATCTGTTAAAATATTTAACTAATTTGAATCATCTTTCAATTATGAAATTCAAAAATGCTAACATAACAGATAATTGGAAACACTAATTAATGTTAGCATCATTTAGTGTTTCCAAATTATCTGTTATGTCTGATGAACATGATGAGAAAACCATTATTCTAAAGATGCTTCATCCTTATTTTTGTTATTTCTACACATCAGACTCAAGAAATTAAACTTATTTTTAAAAGAACTGTTACAAGTTGAAAATGAGCAATCAACAATATAAGCTGCAATGCGTGATTTCAAACCTGCTAAAAAAGAATAATTATGATTTTTCTGATTTCGGCATTTACAAATCATAGAAAGCTTTGTTTCATGGTTTTACGAACTGGTGTATATATTCTTAAAAATGAGGGTTTTAAAGATGTTATTGTTTTTAAGCAGATTATTTCATTCAACCATAATGCATTTATTATTAAGTTCATCTAATAATTAGAAAAATATAAAGCAGAATCACTTAGTGATGCAGCAGTACACAATGTGCGTAAGAATATCTGAAAAATCAACAAAAATAAAATTTATAATTATCTTCAATATACTTTAAAACATGAAATATATACAGCATACTATTTATTTTTTAAATAATACTAGTTTTTGCATTATAAAATGCATTTCACAGTATACACAGAAAAGCTTCTGCAAAAACTATTCTGTGTTTGAATGCTTGAATATCTACAGATTCCATTTTTTTATATATATTTCTATATTTATAATACATAACTAAAACTTGGTTGGCAGGCCAATGAATATTAGAGAAAACCGTTTTAAATGAGATAACAATTAGTAAGTACAGTTAGTAACTTCCACCTCTTCATTCTGGAAAATAATTTCCTTCTTCTTCACTTGACACAGGCAAACAGCTGAAAGTATTTGTATATTTAAATATACACCGTGAATTTTGCATTCTGGTTTGATATTTAATAAAATGGGAAATAGTTATGTTCACAAGGGGAAAAAAATTGAAGACTTCCTAATACCCACCACAATAGATGTGCTTACAAGAAATGCAATACCTACTCCTGTTTTCAGAAAGGACTGGAAACGAACTCAGAACATTTTACTCTGAAAATAGATCTAACATTAAGACATGATGAATCTGTCACTTCCTATGCAATTTTTTATAAATCCCGAAGCCTCTATTTTGAATTTTTTATTTAAAAGAACATAACTATATTGTAAAGTACAATTCAATATGTATACGATTGATAGAAAAATGTTGGCCTTCAAAAGTTGAAGAACAACATGTTTTTCGAACCTCACCATACAAAATAATATTAACAATAAATTGTATTGCTTATGTAAATGATAAAAACGAACTGATATAATTTTATGCAAAAACGCTAGCTACCACTTTATGATAGAAAAAAAGCAGTCATGTATACGAGTGAAAGAAAAATATTCAAACATCAGCCTTCGTGCAAACACTAAGGCTTGGAAAACCGCTTACTGCCTGGTATTAGCTTGCCATTTCGGTAACCGACAGCTTAATTGACAGCATGGAAAGTCGATGCTGCTAATGCGTTTAAGCTAAGGGTGAACATACCTCTTATTATTTATCCTTTTTGTTATGTTTCTATGACATTTTACCACATAAATCTGTGATTATTCTTTTTCCAAAAATGGACTTTCCCAAAGAGTTTTTTTAATCATTTATATGTTTTTTATGTAAACATTCTATGTTGCAATCAATACATTTTTGCAAATTGGGCGCGCAAAACTGTTCTTTAAATTTTGTAGGACAATGCAACATATTTAAATGAAATTATGCAAGAGAAATTACTATTTTTTTTCCTTGATGTACTTTTGTTTTTTAACTATAGTTTTTAGGTAGCTTTTCAATTTAATGTCCTGAGATTTTTTCCAATTAATTTTCAAATATGCGAAATACTGAATTGGGCTTGAAATTTTACATTTTTGTCAGAATCGGAAAAGAAAATTTGGAGAAGATAATATATCAAATATATGGAGAAAAGTTGATTACTTTTTTGACATTCAACAGCAGTTCATTAACACATTAAATATGCTTTCATTTTATTCCAATTTAAGTAATTTGTAGTTAAAAATAATTTTATGAGCTCTTAAGTTTGCTAAACTAGATAATTTTTTAATTATTTTATGAGAATAAAATATTTTACTAATATTCATGATCATTTTTAAACACTTCTTTAATACATCGACTGATTGTGCTATTTTCAATTTTGGGGAACTCAATAATATTTTATATAAGAAGAAATATACTTTTGGTATAAAATACGAAAGTAAAAATATACTTTTACATTTCTGAAGAAAATTAAAGAGAATTAATATAATAGGTGAGGAGTTAATACATTTTATTTGTAATTAATTTGCCTCATATAAGTTTACAAAATATTTCCCTTTGAAAGAAAAACTATCTGATTTTTCCAAAGAGATATCTGACTTCGGATTTAAAAAAAATTTCAAAGTAAATGAGAAAGTTATTGCCATTTTTAATGCCCCAAAAGATCATGACCTACAAAAAGTGTAGTCTAGTGTTAGTCATCCACCACAACCGTCATCGACACCCAGCATTTTCTACCAAATTTTGTCCCAATTGTGTTATTCCCTTGCGATAAAGCTCGGAAGATTAGGAAGATAAGAAGACTATGACTGCTTGGCGCATGTTTGCTTCATTGGTGAAGGAATTTCCCGGAGGATGAATGTCCAGGGAATGGAAGAGGAGATAATCTGATGGTAAAATATCAGATGGGTAAAGAGGTGGGCACAAAGACTCTCAACCAAGTAGCTGTATGGTATTCCTGGCAACCAGCTCAACACACCGCCAAGAACAGAATACCTTTGCGATTAACTAGTGCTGTGGTTCCTTCTGTTGTAATGTCTATTGCAGATGTTTTAATTGCTGCGAGTACATGTCCGTAATGACCATTCGGCTCATTGGTAGTAGCTCATAGTGAACCATTTGATGATTAACCCACCAGACACAAAACATAATCATAGGTGGTCTTGCGCTGCTCAGGGCAGTATCTTGGGGTGACAACCAATGTTGGAATGATTGGGAATGTCTTACAGGACCCGCTTTTCCTTACTGGTCAGCATTCGATTGAATATGAATGGTCTACAGTGGTGAAAAAGCAACGATAAATATACTGCCTCTCGTTATTGCTTATGGACTTCCAACAGTATGTGAGGAATCCACTTGCTCAGCCTTACCCAAGTCATGCAACCAACCACCTTCTTACCCAAGCGGTACAGATGAAGTCTATCCGTTTCAACGAAAACGTTAAATTGTCTGGCTAGTTCACCCCACGTTTACTACTGTTCTCCCTTAATTTTAGGGCTTTGTCATCCAACACCTGTAGTCATCCACTGCTAGCTACTTCACAGAGGGACAAATCTCCGGAGAAGGCCCTCTGTAACTGTGAGTAGTGAAAGAGGGTCTTAATTGATACAGATGAATCTATACTTCCAGGACCTTGCTGCAGTTTCCGTTGCCCATGATATGCAAAAACTCCCCTCTCCATCCTAATTCAACCAATGTGTGTGTTCTGCTGAAGAAATCTCTAGCTTCTATTCGTAAATTCATGCCGTTAGTAAATATTACAGTCAAAAAATTTCATCCAAACCTTTTATAACTATTTTCGATTTCTTATAATTTTGCATTATTTGAATTTGAGCATTAAGATCAATATTTGAGTTTAATTATCAATATTTGAGCAATATTTGAGCTGGGGCTCACCGTGGCCAGTGGTAACAAACCTCCTTTGAGAGTCCAAAGTTTAATCCAATCTATTGTTGAACAATGAGATATGGGTGTTTTGCTTTCTGTATGCATGTCTATCGGGATAGTTACAACCAATTATATAAACAGAAAACCCTCCTGGAAAACAGTTTACGCTGTGGTCACTAAAAAGTGCCTTAAAATAAAAAGTGACTTACACTAAAAAGCGACTTTAGCCAGTCGGCTGTCCACTTCGCGTTGTCAACGTAAAATGGTTGTATGTGAAGTAATTTTAATTGACTGTGGTGTAATTTTACGAGTACAAGTTCAATTTATGAAAATCATGAAAATCTGCTTGTTATTGAATATTATTTTAAGCTGATGATTTACTGTTTCTCTCACAAATTTCACTGATATTTTCCATAAAAACCTTTTACTTTAAGCACTATAAATATAAAACAGTTTTAATACACTTTTAATGATCTTTCTTTTTTATTTCTCCTTTCAAATTTTCCAGAACCTTTATAAAACCAAAGTTTTCAAACTTCTAACCCAGATGATCCTCTTTCCGCGACATTATAACTCGCTCATAAAAACAAATTGAATTCGAATCATCTTCATAATTTTATTACTTGCTCTTTTTTGTAATCGTGCTAACAGACGTCTGTTAAGTAAAACTGTTCTAAACTTGTTAAGTAAGACAATTTTTACTTAAAGTTTAAGTAAATAGTTATTGAGATACGGTCTTATAAACATACATTTGGGACTACTTTTGTCAATGCATTTGTTTTCCTTCAACATTAAAATGTTCTAATCTTTAACTTTATTTCAAAGCAGTGCTAATAAATTTCATCTAGTAATGATGTTTTGAAATTCAATCTCAAAGAAGTGGAAGCAATTTTTAAAGTCAATCAGGAAAAATGTAGTCTAATTAACATCCATATCCTGTTCTTACCATGGCCTCATAAACTTGGTTTAATTGCTTTTTACGGTGACATTTTGCACGTGAGAGTAATTGCTCGGGAGTGCTTCCGATCCCCATTTCGGTGACAAAAGAATATAGCTCATTTTCTAAGAAATATCATCATAATAGACTACAAAAATCAAATGAACCATAAGATGCGCTCTATCCAGTATCGACAAATCGTCCATGTTTTCCCTGCGATTTAAATCCAAACTCAAAAATGGAACGGCAAACCTTTGTTTACTGTGGTACAAAAAATTACCTTAAGCACAAAAAAAAAACTTTTTAATATATTCTTTCAAAATAAAAACCAAATAACTCTATGGACTTACAAAAATATTCGTAATGACAATAGTCTTATTAATTATGGTTTCAACATTCAAATTATACAGATGGACCTAAGAAAATACAGCTTCAATTTAAATCAAGTCAAGATTCAAATCAAGTTTTATTTTCTTAGATCCATTAATATTTTTTTCCCCTAGAAAAAAAATTCTTTTTGAATTCCAAATAAATTTTAAAACAGAAATGTGCATTTATGTTACGGTATTAGTAATGTAAAATAATTTTAATGATAAAAAAGCTAAGTCGATTTTTTAGTCAATTTGTTTTTGCAAAACTTAATTTGTAATCCTTTTAAAAAGATTATATTCTATTAGACTTTTATCCAATCTGGATGGAATTCGATGCTATCAAGTCCGGATTATCGAAATTACTGTTTAAACGTTTATCACAAACATTGATTTAACATCATTGCGAAAATTGTCTTAGTAAAAATGGCTTTTGCTGAGATCCAAAATAAAATAATAAGAAAACAAGAGTAGATAATTCATGGACGCAAGTGAAGGACTTTCGGTTCTTAACACAGATGCATTGCCCCCAGGTATTTAACAGAATGGATAAATGAAATCCATCCTAAAATGGAACCCAAGCAAAATCAAGTGATTCTCTAGTTTTGATTGACTGAAATGATTTCCTAAAACTGAACACACAAGACGAAATTTAGAAAAATGCAAGCGAAGACTTCGTAAGTAATAAATGTTGTTAATAATCATTTTACAGTTAGATAGAATCAGTTTTAAAAACACTCATAAAACTTTACAGACGCATTTTGTAAGAACGCAGATACTTTAGTATATAAATGTATCCAAAACATTTTAGCGAGATAGCTCATTAATTCCCCAAACAGAAGATTATCGCAAACTACATTTAAAGCACTATAATAATGAGACAGCACCTTAAAACCTAGGAAATGTAATAAATTTGGTAATAAAGTTTTCTAGTTGTGTAGAGACTTCGCGTCATTAAACAGAATTTAAGATTCAGTGTGTGAAAACGTGACATGATTGATTTGAGATTTTCCACTTAAAATTTTATATGAAATTTCTTAAGGTGAATGAACTCTCCCAAACACTTTAAGTGTGAAGACTACTGGCTAAAATTCTACTCATAATTCAGTATTATGAAGACCAGTTACTTTAGAATGGATTTACGTTTACGATCCTCAATAAAAAAGAAATTAACTAAGCATGATATATATTCAGTTTTAGTGCACGATGCATATTTGAAGAAGATATTAGCAACGGTCATAATATTTGCGATGTCATGTCTTACCTTTAAGGAAAAGTTAAATAATTAAATCGAGTCTAGTATTCTTTAACTTGTAAATGTTTGAAACTCTTAATTTTAATTAGGATTTGTATAAAATAAAGAATTAAAAGAATTACTTTTGAAAGTCGTTTGAAATTTTTTATGTGGAGATATTATTTATACATTTTTTAAGATTAATACAACATGTCCTATTTAATTAAATTTTAAAGTGTAAATTTTAAGTTAAAATAAATTCAATGAAAAATACAATAAATTCCATAAATGCCGACATTAGTTTATTTTTAAATATGTATGAAGAGAATTAAAAATGATTAAGTTTTCTGAGTAAAAAATACCTCATGACTCTTTCGCAGCTTTATTGACTCATTAAATGTTGATAAAACCATCCATAGGAACTACTTAAAATTGATTGTTTCCATTTTTGAATTTTAAGACATTATCTTTATAAAGCATAAATTCTGAGGATTAAATTTTAATATTTAAATAAAAAAAATCAGATTATTTACAATTAAATAGCATTGATTTATCTATATTTATGTCTTTAAATTATCTTTTTGAAAATATAATTTAAAATAATTTCTGAAACAAATTTGCACTTCAAGATAACCTAAATTTAAAATGATATCCTAAAGCTTATAGAAAAAGAGATATTAAATTTAAAGATGAATATGTATTTAAAGAAACGTATTCTATAAATCAAGCATGTCAAACGCAAGTGGTAAAAAGAAGATTCGTATTCTCAATTAAGAGAAACGCAGCAAAAAAATGAATTCTGCCTAATTTTTATCATTCTTTGTTACATTTAAGTTTTTTGTGTTAGATTTTTTCAGATTGAAACTTCATAATGTAAAATATGTCCTTAATATCATGAATTTCACAGTGGTAAGACTTTAAATTACAGTTTTGTTCTTGTATATAATTTATTTTCTTTTAAATGAAGTCAAACTTCCCTAACGCTCATTATTATTATTATTCATAAGTACTTCCTATCAAATCAGAAATGCTCAAGATCATATTATTCAAGACACAATATAGAGAAATGGTGCTATATACCAAGGTTTTTAAATTTTTTCGTATAGTACAAATTCTATAATAGTTACAAAAATTTTGCGGAAAACCATAAACACTGCACAAATCTAGCACACATGTGAATAAAACTGTCAGTTTCTTCACTTGTAATATAATATGCTATTGTAGGTCATTAACTTTAATTTTTAAGGCAGATCAATGTGAAACAATTTAATAAGTAAAAAATTAAAAATAGAAAAGTGTGGAAAATAAATTCAAAATTACTTGGGTATATATATATATATATATATATATATATATATATATATATATATATA
>JAPDSC010067557.1:375307-387082 GCA_026290005.1 Latrodectus geometricus
ATATATATATATATATATATATATATATATATATATATATATATATAAACTTAAATATTAACTGCAACCTGTTCGTCAAATCATTTGGAAGGACATTACTGAGAAAACCTCTTAGCAATAAGATTTTCAATTAGATCAAGTATCTAATTTATTACCTACTAAACTCAATAGTACATTTTTCCTAACTAGATTATTATTCACTGGTTAGGAAAATATATTTTATATATTTTCCTTCTGTAAAATCTTGGTCTTAGAAATTTAATTTTAATTCTTAAAAGAATACTTTTCATGAAGTGCCAAAATTTGTGGTGAATTTAGACAACTCTACTTCAACCATATCTCAAGACAGTGATCTAAGATATTGCAGCAAAAAAATCTAAATCTGATGCATATCAGACCATTCTAGTTATAAAATTAAAGCCACTATTTTAAATTGTTGCTGAAACTTAAGAGGCTTTATCATCACCAATCCAGAATAACGATTGAAATCACGCCTTTTTTTTTATCTGGTTTATCTGAATTCTTATCCCAGTAAAAAGCTATGCTGATTTACATTTCATTTATCGTGAGATATAAATGCAATTTTTTCATGCGTGTTTTTAGGAATGTACTAAACTGCTAGTTTAACAAATTCGTACGATTAAAATTTTGTCAATCTACGTTTAGATTTTCACATGAAAGCACTAAAATAATTAAAGCTAATTCAACAGCTTTAAGTAAATTGCAAACCACTAAAAGTAACATTACCCGAGATGTGAATTGAATCTATGAAAAGTGAACTGATTCAATTGTTATCATTCATATGCTATTAAGATGGTAGTATCTGAAAACAATCTCCAGTCACCTATGTCTTAATTTGTTCATCTTTCAACGGACATCTTTTGAACTAGACAAGGACCTACTACTTAAAGTGTATTCCAAGGCACTACTAACATCCGTACCGTTAAGTTAAAGCTGTGGTTACAGCTTTAACTTAACGGTTGCTAGGCTGCGAGTTTGACGCTAGTATTCTATGATATAATTCGAATGAAATATATATAGAAATACAGTAAAATTCAGAAATACCAGTTACATTATATATGTGAAAATTTTTATTTCGACATGTATAAATATAAAATAAACAAGAAAAAATAAATAGGAAGAAGAAATATTATAACGTGGAAAAATATTTTTTATTATTATATTATACATTTTTATAAATATAGCATATCTTTTAGTTATAAAAAATATTATATATTTTTCCTATAAATTCTAACAAAAATTAAAAAATTTAGATATTTAAAATAATACCAAACTATTTTAAAGGTATGAATGTTAATATTTAATAGGATATCCGTAAGTTCTCATTACATTTTCCTTCTTTTTAGTTGAGAGGCATTTTATTTTCTAAGATCAAAACTCCTCCGAAAAAAAAAAGGTTTAAGAGAAAGTGCAAACGTCACGAATAACTTTTTAAGTGTCAGCAACATCGCATCAGGAATGTGTAGCATCAGTGGCATCGAGTAAGGAATGCAGGATGCTGTTAAATCTTTTCTTTATACTCAAGTGAATTATGCGAATATTTCTCTAATGTTTTGAAGAGCGCATGATAGAATTAAAACATTGAATATACTCGCGAGTGACCGATCACGATGTGTGTGAGAGAGAATTCCGAAATTGTTCATCAATACATTGAATAATTCAATGTTCCTCAATACATTGAATAGAATGCTGGACACACACACACATACAATTAATTCCCTAAGTGCGTCGAAAACAAATATACAGTATCAAGCATCATTTCCTCTCATGGATAATGATTAACAGCGTCTCCTAAATGATAAAATTAAAGCTATTAACAGACAAGTGACGATGTGTTAAATAAAAAATTACAATTAACGTGGCAATATTTCGAGTAGATATGCAAACAGAAAACCAATGACAAATTATGTTGTAATTCCCGTTGTTGGAAAGCGCGTTGAGAAGACCACATGGAACTATAGACATTGAACTAGATGGGGAATGTCTCCAGTGGTCCCAATTTGAATCAAAATAAAATCTTATTTTGATTCAAATTGGACTTTTAAATAATTCTTAGACTCCAATTCAGGCTTTTGTGAATGGAATATATTTTTCTTTCGAGAAAGATTGTTGTGCAGTAATCCTAAATAATGTTGGGGTTCCTAGTGAAGAGGAAGAGGATGTACATTCAAAATTGGTCTTATTTTTTATGCACTATTCTCTCCTCCTATAGAGAAGCTATAAATTATTCATCAAAACTGAATCAAAGGATATTAGAAAACTCCTATATAGTAATATTGCTGGAAAAAAAAGAATGAGAGTGACATTCATAAGATAAGAGCAGGATTCTTTGTGATTATTTAAAAAACATCTTAATAAAATCTGTGTTGCAACATCTTCCTGATGTTCTCTGTGTGGAGGTGATTCCTTTATTGGAATGTACCTCTTTATTTGTTCAAAATTAAAGGGTATAGGTATAAAAAAATCCTCTTTCTTTTACATTTTTAATGCATTTCAAGAAAATTTATGACTGGTTGGCACAATGTGAGATTAGGAAAAAA
Organism: Latrodectus geometricus; assembly: GCA_026290005.1. NCBI lineage: Eukaryota > Metazoa > Arthropoda > Arachnida > Araneae > Theridiidae > Latrodectus > Latrodectus geometricus. The sequence goes on from JAPDSC010067557.1 coordinate 377,869, forward strand.
TATTCATGTACTTAGAGCTTCAAGTTGATAGTTGTTTCTATAAAGATATGAGATCTTTTCATGTGACACGGACTGAAACTGAATTTATAATTGACAAGTAATGATTATATTCTGCTGTTAGGGAATAATTTAAAAATTCACGCATTCTCTCTCTTTCGAAGATTTCATGTACCTTACAAAGATACTATTTCAGTGGATAATACTTCGTATTCATCAACACAATTGATTCAAGAGACTTTCTAAGCAATATCAGTGAACACGTTTAACAAAAATGAAGTCAGAGTGTATCTAAGAAATGAATTAAACATTTTCAACTACTGCTTTTCACCAGCCAGTCAGAAAAAAATGGAACTTTATTTGATATCAACACAATCACAAGGCTTAACATTTTAGTATCTGCTTAATTGAGAGTTTTTTCCATTAATCAGAATGATGTAGAATTTTTTAGGTACGTTACATCAAAACGAGGAGGGTTCTGGATTTTCCTGGTGTTTTCTGCGCATGGAAAATGCACCATTCTTAATGTTTTTAGACATCAGAGCATGTCATTCGTAGTGGTTGAGAAAGCAATATGGATACACTGAAACGATATTTATATAAGAATAGAATATAACCAAAAACCTTTCGCTTCAGTGAAATGGACGAGTTGTACGACTGGAAAATGAAAAACAATTCACACTATTTTACAATGTAAACTCATTTTTATTGACTGATGCAAACACAATACCACTATAATCAACAGCAGCCTAAAGTGACAGTCTCATCTGGATTTACCTCTAATTCTTTTGTCGCTAGTTTTTAGAGACAGTCAGAGGGTTGGATTTAAAAACTGTTTTCTTTTTGGAGACTGATATATATTATTGTTATTGAGTAACGTAATTCCCGATTTGTAAAAGCGATATCCACTGGCGTTATCTTTGTACCAGTTAGATTTATTACCGCAAATCTAGCTGCTTGTGCAATGCCAGATACTCTCAATGTTATAGCTGTCCATGCTTTACACGGAGATGGTCCTCTAAATCTAACAATATGAATATTTGATACAACTCAGTTAACTCTATACAAATGAAAACTGTCATATAGCCTTTACCTTCCGGGGTATTTGCTTACTTTTTATGGTAAATATTTTGATAAATTGAGGGTTATAATCACGTATCGCAAAGAAAGAACACTCGAATACTAACCACTTTTCATCTCAGTAGATATGCATTAAAAACGAGCAAAGTCTTCACTATCTCCTGTTGCTTCATAGTAGATGAGTTTTAACTTAGGACCTTTTCACTGTAGATAAAACTGCTTTGGTGTTTGTCTTATCACTAGACCACAGTTGGAATCGTATTATATATACGTGTTGCATATTTTGAATTTTTGCTGTAGATGATTTGTGAAATTAATTCCTTTAATTTACTTAAACCAACCATCATCATTGAAAACATTGAAAGATGCTGTTCACTAACATGCTTACATTCTATCACAATAAATATTTCCCAACACAGTTAATGACGTAGCACTTGATCTCCAAATTCCGTTGCAGAATGGACAGTCAAGTGAGCACTTCTAAAGTTAGCGCAATTGAGCACTTTTAACTCTTTTAACTTTCTATTAGTAAATCCTCTGTTTGACTAGTAAAGAGCTGTAACGCCACTTTTTGTTTGTTAACAAAATTAATCCATCATTCATCTTTCTTTATAAAATTTGGTTCTTTTTCCATATTCTCAGTATAAGTTACATATTTTTTTTATATTTATTCATTTTTGTGAGAAAATTTTGATTCGTTAAAAAGACTTTGTACGTATACGTATGTCTATATATGTGTGTGTGTCCTATTAAGACCTTTACTGCTTTATATGTAAAATATCTGTATGAAATGTGCAATAATTTAAAAGTATTGAAACTGAGGGTTCTGCTCATTTTTGATAAAATGTGAGAATTTACTTATTTTATGCCACATATAATATTTAGTTATAATAGGAAACAATCAGCTTAAAAATGGTCATCATTATTTTTTAGACGTAGACATATGAACAAATATGAATAATTTTTATGTTTAAAAATTAAAATTTCTCAAATCATTATTTATTTAGAATTTGAAAGTTTAAATTAGAAATTTTAATTTGATAAATAAAAATGTAGTAATATATTTAATACATTTTTATTTATCATACATTTTTATTGCCCTAAATACAAAATGTAGTAATATATTTAAAAAAAATAGAAACATACTAAATAATAAAAACAAGTTTAATCTTATCGAGTTGAATTTAAAAAAAATCGAAAATGCCTCCAAGAAAAAAAAAAAAAAACAAGTTTAAAATAAACGAGGAATGTATAACTGTCCAATGATCCAAATTGTATATAAAAATACATTCGGTTCTACATTTTTAATGATTTTATTCGGTATAGAATAATTAATTTGTTAAAAGTTAGCAACAAAAAGTTTTTGAGAAATGAATAATGTCCTATTCCAATCCCCTTTACGAAAAAATGACGACGATTCTCGTTTTAGAATCTTGAATCTTTTTCCAGAATTCGTGAGATTCAAGGAATCATGAATCGGAACATTTTAAGTATTTCAAAGGTGGAAAAAATTCCTTTTAAATTGATGTTTCGGAACAGGGTTCCGAAGCAGGACTTGGATCCCCTTCGGGAGCGAGAGAATATGATGCCTCACCTGGAAGGGAAGGGTTGCGATAATGAAAATTAATTATGTTTCAATCCTCGGCTTCTCATTTAACTTCCATGAGCGGGAAGCAAAACTCATTATTGTGAATTTTCATTCAAGATATGCTCATTTAATACATTGAATTCAATCAGAATTTGCATTTCGGCGAGGGGCATCCGAAAGGTTATCAGTGTCCCCCATAATGAAGTGAAGATTCCCTACCTAATTCCCCCTATCTTCAAATTTATAATTTATCTCTGTCCTTGTTCCGTCAGATCCTCCTCGCTACATCCAACTCGTATTTTTGGAAGATTAATCATTTATTTGTATCATGTAAAATGGCAATCCTTTTCGGAATATTAGATTATAAATAGAAGAGGAGTTTGCAAAGTTATGGAATTTGTTAAGCTATCTTCATATCAATAGGAACTATAAGCAGAAATTCGTAGATAAATAAAAAAGTGGCATTTTATAAAGAAAATCATAAAAGTCTGTAGTTAGTTAACTTATCGTGGATACTGATGATTCTATGCTCTGGTCATAAAAAAGGGTTTTTTAATTGTGGAGCTAGTCTTCAGTCATTACAATCCTATCACATCACAATTGATTGGAAATGTAAGTGCTCTTTATGAAGAATTGCTCTGAAATAAAAGAGTACATGACAAGAGCTCTTATCACTATATTAATAACTCTACTTGATTCTTATGACTTTTCTTGAAATACATCATTCATTTTATTTTTGTACATGTCAAGGTTCTTTTTCTAAGTTATAGACTTTTTCGTGAAATACTGAGTATATAATAAATATAGGTTACCAAAGATTTAAAGACGGTTATCTTCTGTGTTTAAATTGTCATCGTGTTATATTTTGCAATACTTATCTCAATTTTCCGTGCTTCGTGATTTTCGCTCAATGCCATTTTAAAGTAGAATGCGCTTCACAGTTTTAATAGAAGAAAAATTTACTTGTCACAGGTGACTTTTTATCTTATTCTCAATATTAAAATATCAATTTGTTCCTTATGCAACCCACTAGTTGTTAATTCCTGATGGAATGTAAGAGTTTTGTATAACACCTTCTATATATCGAAATTGTCTACAAAACGTATTCCAATCACGTTTGATTGATATCTTTCTGTTTCTTGAGATCCTTTTACACTTGATCTTCTTAATCAAAGGAAAGCTATGTTTTGATTCTATTTACAAGAAACCCATTCTGCTTAATGTTACCAAGTGAAAATTGAAAGGAATTTCGCTAATTAGTCTCATGCAATGCGCTATTTGGTTTTTTGATAAATTGAAAATTTTTTATGGCATAATAAATTTTTCAAATAACTTTAACCAAAAGTCACATGTAGCCTTGCATCAACATGTAGCCTTCAGACATCGAAACTACTGAATTTGAGACATTGCAAATCAAAACAACAAGTCGCACAGATGAGAAAACACCAGTTTTGTTGGAGAGTTTTTTTAAAAAAAATTGCTATTTGAGGATAAAATGTAGGATATGTCTTACTCACGGGAGCTTCATATATTATAACAAAACTAAAATAAAAAATTTAAATGCATAGATTTGGTACAGTTCAACACACTCAACAGTCTAAATAAGACAGTATTGTGTACTGGAAATTCTGCACGAATAAAAATGAATCAATTCATGGAATGTGGCATGGTCTATCTTCTCTCCACACTATCTAAAATTAAAAAACGGAGGCGAGGTTTTATATGTCTCTAAAGCTATTTACAAGGGAAAAAATTCATTCTACTTTAAATATTCAGTAATAATATGCATTTATGGCCAGCATTATTACAAATGCAGGGTCTCAGGTTCCCTTTATTTTGTATCTTCTACTCATTTATATCAATTGGACATTTTGGAAATTCATCCTTTCGAAATTCTAATTTTTCCGTCCTTTTGCTAAACAGAAGAATTATACTTTAAGTTTTGTTTGGCATAAGCAATCTTTTTAACAAAGCAATGGCATGAAGTACAATATCATTCCTCATCACAATCGTATATACGAATTCAATGTCAACAATATATTCTAGAAAAATAAACCAGATATTTTTTCAAAGGCTCAGATTTCAAATAAATGAGAACCAGATAAGTTTTCAAATGAAATCAGTTGCATCTTTCTTTGAAGTAATCTTCAGTCACATCGGTATTAACAATTCTAATTATAAAGTAACGGAAATATTTCATTTTTCTGAATTAAAGAAGTATTTCCATTTGTGTGTACGCTCGCATACCTTCCTCAATAAAGTAATAAACGCGTATATATGCTTATGCCACATGATTCTAAAGCATTTTGATGAGAAATATTTTCATACAATTACAATCGTATTACCAATGAAGCAAATTTAAAGCATCAGCAATTACCTATTCAATTTTTCAACACAAATTGGGGAGCTTGTTTAAACTCAACAAAATACTTATCCTTATCAGAAGCAACTGCAAAAATCATTTTAAAATCACATAGTAGCTGCACAAATAAGTGTTGCAATGTCTGGGAAAAAAATCTATGAGTAAAAACACAAACATCCTTTTAAAACACAATCCCTAAATGTTGATGCACATTAAGGAATTGTGTCTTCAAATGATGTCTGGATCTTATCAGCAAACTAATCAAGGGATTCGAACACAGATTAATCAAAGATTAAGCTAAATGGAGTGTTTCTTCTGTGTGATCTTTTACTGTATATTTAGTGTAAAGGTGCTAATTATAAAAATATTAAAAGGAAGTTTAAGAAGTAGTATATTTTACTCGGCAATGAATTGCATAATGAGAAAAGATTGTGAGTCAAATGGTCAAATGGTTATTGCACATGTCCATGAAATTTGCTTAAATATACCGAGCTAGGGTTTTTTTGTCTTTTATTATACAAAAAGTTAGTAAAAGTACAGATTATAGTTAATAAAATAAATGTTCTTAATAGTCATTTTTTTAAAGTTTGAAATTTATTTCCCTTGGAAAGATGTAATAAAAACGTAAAATTTATATTATAAATTTTGTAAAGTACGTTAAAATAAATAGGGACTCTGTAACCTTGAGGGAGAAAAAAAAACGAATTTCGCATGTTTGAACATAACGGGTTTGATACCTCTACTTAGTATAAGACCATTCTCATAGTAGCAGCTTTTAAACTTTCACAAGCCATTCCGTTGCGTGCAGTGGATATCAAGAGGAGGGTGCCAGCTTTTTTTTTTTTATCCATGGCTCATTTAAGAAGCAAATATATTTACAAGCTCCTGTTCATTTGGTAGCAAAAAATGCCCACATTCAAAATTCAAAGAGAAAAATTTACGCTGATAAGGAAACTATTTTTTTTTTCTATTATCTACACTAAGTGTAACAGGAATCAAATTAATAATCCTTTAAACATTTTTCTTATAAACATAGTTTACCCACATTCCTTACTAGTTCAAATGCCGAACTCGTTGCATAACAGTGACAGAAAATTACGAGGCAATTTCTCTGAATTTATTCGCTTAAAAATAAGCAGTCAGAAATTTAATGCAATGAATAATATGTACGAAATTTACTTTTTATCTTCTTAAAGGAATTTTTTTTCTCTTTAAGAAAAATCGAAAGTTAAGGAGTTCCACTTATGAAGGAATCGATAGTAGCTAGCATAAAATATACCAAGAATTCTCTACTGCATTAAACTTCTTCACAAAAGTATAATAAACAATTTAAAATAAAATTTCAGCCTGAAAGTCATATATGCTTTAAGAAAAGACTTTCTGTTATTTCATTTCCCTTTTTTTTCACAACTAACCTAATAAGAATTCGAACATCTATGAGCTCCTCCAAAACGTCGAAGCAAGTATTTCAATTTATTATAACTGTCTGAGACTCTTATAAATTAGGAGACTATTTATATTTATTTTTTTAAAGCAAAATTGGCAAATGAAACATTTCACTGCATTATTTCAACTACATTTTATATTTTATGAAGAGCACTAAGCATTAAACTATTTAACTTAAAATCTAAAAGATTTCTTATATGTAGTATAAAAATAAATATACCACTTTAGTAATTTTTTATGTTTCACATTAAATACTAAAATACAGAAAGTATATACATACATATATTTATATATTATAACCAACATGGCATTTCGACATTTGACTGTAGTCCTATCTACTTTCAAGTAAACTTACTATTGAATTGTTGTGTTCTTTGAATTATTAAGTAATAGCTTCATGTTATTAGATATATGAACAACGCAATTTCGGTTGAAATTTATGAGAAAAGTGAACTTTTCTTATAAATTTCAACAAATTTCATTGAAATTCATAAAAAAAGTAAACATTTTCTTATAAATTTCAATTGAAATTGTACTGTTTATATATCTAATAACAAGAGTCTATTTCTTAATAACTCAAAGCATAGTTTTTTGTTTCAAACTTTGGACACCAAAGAGCGGTTAGTTTAATAGCCATAAGGTGTTCATTAAATAAAAGTGCTGAAAGTTATTCTCGAAGAGGATTCGTATCAGTTCCATATGTCTCAGGGCGTGGGGGAAAACCGGAAACTCTTAAGTTCTCACTCAGAGGTCTCATCATGCCATAACAAAAGTTTTGATCTGCAGTTGATCTGGTTTTGGTCTTGGCCATACTTGTACAAATGTAACTGGATGATACAATTCTGCCTTCTGATTTACTTCTATTGGGGTGGTGTCTTGGGAGATTTCCAGATTTTGTTTGCGATGTGCGAATACGATGATCTATGAAAAGTTCTCTCGAAAGGAAAATACTCAGTTGATGTTAAAGCGTGCAGTATATGTTGTTAGTGTATGGTGGTATAGGTACAACAATGAGTTGTACAGGATGTACAGGGAGCTGATATAATTTAATCGTATTTAATTCACTGGACACATCTGCCCTAAAAATCCCTTCACCATAACACTCAGGATCTTCACATAAAGGCCAATAGGAACCAGAGTTAGGGAAAGCCCAGATTAAGATAAGTAGATTGTGTTTAGGAAGATTTTCAGATCTTGGGAGTTATCATCTGGAGTTTTCTGGTGAGCACAATGGAAGAAACTTCTGAGAAAGACCCTGTACCACACAAAATGGGCTATTATGTCCATAGATGAAGAAGATGTTTAAAGAAACATTGCCACAGCCTCTAGTTATAAGGTTCTGCACTGCGTTCTATTAAATCTCACCCACGTTAGGACTCACCATAACCTATTAATAAATTCGCTCTTCGTAGTAAAAGGTTCCAGGTTCAATCACAGTTGCAATGTCCCTCGGGAAATAGGTGTTGCGCTTCTGTTGACAATTGTGCTCTATATGCAGATTTGTCAGGGTGGTTGTTAGCTCTTCGTATTTCCTCCTTTGCAACAAGGGAATACGGTTCACCATCTCTGAAACTAAGGTACGTGGTATATATTAAACAACAGCCTTCGAGTTAAACATTTAATACATAGTCTAGAATGTAGCAACTTTGATACTTATCTCCCCAGAAGACTTTCATGCTGATAGGACTAAAACATATGAAATTTTCACATAATCTAATGTTCCTCAGCTAGTTTTGTAAAAATGTTTGGGTATTGGGATTTAGCTTTGTGATGTCATAATCGTAACTTGGTTGTGTTTTAAAATAAATTTTTATCAAGGAAATATTGATTGCATGGTGTTACAATATAATTAAAAGTTCATTCTCGAGTTATTCTGCCAAAGAAATTTATTTTATTTTTATTGGTAAAAATATTGGGTTTTAAAAAATAAAAATAAGAAGATAATTAAGAACCAATCAAAATAATAAAGCATAATAAAACCAAAGATTTCAAAAACACCACAAACTTTCCTGACATGAGATTTGAACATAGGATCTCATAATAAAGAAACCAAGACTTCAACAGAACCTATATTTTGGAATCGATTTTTATCTTTTGCTATTTTGTATTAAAGTTTAAATATTTTGAGAATAATTTCTAACACATTCCAAATTTCTCAAAATAAATAATTACATTTATATTTAGTAAAAATTTTTATAAAATGATTCTACGTTGTCTGATTAATTCTAAGTTTTATTTAAGAATTTCTGTAATTTTTTGTTAGCGCCAAGCATATATGTCTTTCCAATTTCAGACTAGTTATTCAATCTCGTGCTTAAATGGAATTAGCCTTTGAACACAGGAAAGAAAAGCACTGTACAGCAACAAATGAAACCAATTCAATTCAAAATAAATGGATTTTTTTCGTAAGTATGCATTTTACTAAGAGCAGAAATACACCAGTTAACTAATGAAATTATAGCGAGAATAGCTAAAACCTTTATTGAAGAACAAAGTATCAATTAGAAAGACTAGTCTGAACTTATTTTTTCTACAGAATTTAATTAATTCATGCGGTGTAATTCGGAAAAAGGATTCTTTCTTTCTTTAGAATACATTTAAATCTTTCTCAACCGTAGGAACAAACAAATAAAAAAATCAAAAAAAGATTAAAAAAAATCATTTTGCCTAAATTTCTAGAGAATAATTAGGAAATTTAGAAAAGTATATATATATATATATATATATATATATATATATAT
>JAPDSC010067557.1:387182-449819 GCA_026290005.1 Latrodectus geometricus
ATTTCTATCGACAGAAACACCTTAATCATATATTTTGTACTACGCTTAAACAACAAAGTCAACAACCAGGCTGTGATCTCGCTACTCCAAATTTCTCCTTTTATGAATAGACATTAAACCTTATGGAATTAAAATGCATAACTCTTTTCAGCACGATAACCTTCAACGGGTTATGGTATCGAACCCCTACAACCTTCAGTACAATTCTTGAATCAGATAAAAAAAATATTTGAGGAAATTTTCTGCATCGTGTTCATTTGCTTTACCAAATGAATGTTTTATTTCTTCTGTCACTGGGTATTGTCTGTACACTGGGTACACAACTGAGGATTGTTACATTTGCTCATAAATGATATGAGTACCAATTACATAAATTCATTTATATTTCTTTTTGTTCGAAATCATTTCCCATGAACAATAGGGGTAACTAATTTCTTCCTTATCTTAATTGCTTACAGATTTAATATATGTATGGAAAACCATTTATATTTACATATTTCTAAGAGAATTCTTTTCATTGTTTTAAATAATCTTCATCCAATTAATGATTCTTTTGAAATTAAATTCCGATAAAAAATGTTTTACGAATACTTTAATAAATTGACCTATTTCTATGCTTTTGAGTTTCTATTACAACACTAACATAACGAAATTGGATTGTTTATGTTTATTAAATGAACGATAATTTTTTATAATTGTTCACCAAATTGAAATATCGTATTTCTGAAAATATGAATATATTGAATACTGTGTTCATATTTATATATTGAAAATGATCCAAATTTCATTTAAGAATTATGTAATTATACTATTTCTATGAGCTTTTACGCTACTGTTGGAAAACTTCAATGAAAAGTAAATATGCTACTTTTTCTGACGTATCATTTAAACAAAAAATAGACATCAAATCAAATCAAATTAAGCACTGAACTAATTTTTATTGTAAAAAATTCACAATGCAGCTCAAAGAGACAGGAGTGACAACAATATTTAAACGCAACCAGTATTATTTACATAATGAAATAATATTTAAAAATTTATTTTACAATTTATTAACTTTTCTTTTTTATTTGCCAGTTTTCATCTCAAATGACGTCTGAAATTTGAAACCGGAAAATTCCTGACGGGTAAAATGTTGAAGGACAGAATGGATTCATAAGCTAAAGTGATTACGAATTATTTTCGCTTGACTTCATGATCTTCCGCTCATGGAAATAAATCGCTTTCCTTCTCCCACTAGACAGCCAAGTTGGCAGTCGAAGGAATAGTGCCTTCTGAACAACGATTGGATTCTCACATTGGGCATGGATGTTTGTAGTGGTTCAGAATTCATATTTGAATTCAACAATCTGCGGCTACTTCTCCACATAAGGTACAGAATACTAATGGTTTTCCTAATATATTGTAAATGTATATATTTAATGGGTTCTTATATTAACCCAAAAAAAGGATTGCTAGACTTTTATTTTTATTAATATCTCTTATTGTGTTTATTTCCGACTGCCTTTTCCACCTAGTCACTAAATACAGCCACCACATAGTTTTGAACGATGGACAAGAGGCGAGGTCAATAACTGAGTTCGCTCTTCCATTCTAAATACCCACACCACAATAGAAAAATATTATTGACCTTTCAACTCTATGAAAATTAATGTATAGGTATATAGGTTTTCTCATTAGGGCAGCCTTTGGTGGACAGTGGTATCGATCTTGGTGCTTTTCAGACGCGACGCTTTTTCCTATCAGACTGACTCCACAATTTTCTGAAAGATTAATTGTTTATTGTTTTAATAGATTCATTTTCAGTAGCATATTTCTTAAAACTGAGGCGACTCAATGAAATCAGTTCCCTCAAAATTTGAAGTTGGATCAAGTAATGATGTCGATGTCTGATATTTACCTTTCCACATCACCCCAATGGAAGCTTATAGGAAATTCAAACATTTAAAGAAACAAGATCCTGCTTCAGTAGTGTCAGGCAATCAATCCACTACACCCTGGAGGTGACAATATTTTCTTTAAAACTGGTTATTGGGGCCTCGTTTGGAAAGAAGTTAAAGCATCAAATATTTTTTGCACTTTTGTAGTCATGTTAAATTTAGCATAACTGTTCTCTGCACTGCATATATTGATGTATGCAAATATTTGTACATATTTACGTGTGCGTATAAACATTAACTGAAATATTTCGTTGAAATATTGTTCATAATATGAAGGATTAAAATAAGGATTTTTACCACAAAAAGTTAAAAGTAATTTAACTTTTTTCAAAAACAATATAATTTATTTTCAAACAATTACTTACAAACCATTTGTTATTTTTGTGGTTTTTAATAATAATGAATTGATGAAAGCTTTTTTATTTTTTAAATTAAATAAAATTGCCTTTCTTAATCATAGTAAATTAGTGATAGTGCCTTTTTATTTTGTAAAATCCATACTAAAGTTGATAATATACTATTGTAATATAAATAATATACTGCCACACCAACCAAGGACATTGTGATATCAACTTTTATTTTACACTCCTACTTCACCATTGATGAACATGGAGAATCTTTGGTTGGCTCAGGCACGCAAAGTGCATCGCCGTGCCTTCGGAAGAACACCGTCTTTCCTAACTAGGCCTCCATGTGGCTCATTTGATGGATATAAAACTTAATTATTTATATTAAGTTAATGTTCACCAAAAATTTTCAATGCCTTCTAATATTTGATTATGTTCCAGCTGCGGCTCAGCACCCAACTCCTTTTAATTTTGCACCAAAGTCAAGTAAAGAGCTGGACACCTGAAATGATATCATTCGTTCTAAATTTCCATGCCATACAAGCGTAAGGGTACAGTATCATATGGAAGGTTAATGTGTATAACTGTCTGAATCATTTCCTTCTGTGTAGTTTATATTTGAACCTTATATATTCTAGACACATGTACTGTATTTCCTAACATATCAATTTTCCTATATAAGAACTCATTTATTCGTGATTAAAATATAAATGTGTTTCATGTGAACAGTATAAGAAAAAACGTTGCTCATTAAAAAAAAAAAAAAAAAAAAAATACTTACACACAAAATTAAGGTGAATTTTTTTTAACAAATGTAACAATAAAATAATATTCTTTTATCAGCTCTTAGCCATTTCTAAAGACAAGAATGAAATAGAGACAATACTTATTTAGCATATGGGGAGATGAGTCTGAATATTTTATTATCCACGTTTTCACGATTCGTTGAACTTGATCATGCTCTTTAACATGAGCAAGTTCAAAAAGGATAAGCATTGTGTATGACTTCTAAATTCCTTGTTGGCCTAAATTCGTAAGATACGTGCCTGCAAAATTTAATTTTAATTTTTAAAATGATTTTGTTAATACTTTGTGTCTGCTAAAGTAATTCATAAGAAGAAAAGAATAAAGCGAGAGAATGTAACAGTGTAAATCCAATATGAGTTAAAACATGAATTTTCTTCGCAGTTATTAAATATTTTATTTTATGTCCATATTTATGGTTTCCCTTTTTTGCCGATCGAAGTGAGTGAACACAGTTCAAAGTCAATGACTTCCTTACTTTGAACTGCACTTAATTGACGTAGTAGATAAATAAGCTACCAACTTTATTTCCAAACGTTCTCCCACACTGGACAAAGAACGTTAGGTTATACGCTCGCGAGAATATTTAACGTAAGTAGAGCTTCTTTCAACGAGAATATCTTCGGGTGCATCTTGTATCGAAGCCATTGTCTCATAACACGAATTTAAGAAAGTGTTTTGTAACTGTTTCAACTCTGAATTTTCTGCAACATTTCGATATGTGTATTAAGTTTGTTATATTATATCTAGCATCTTAAAATGTGTAATCATTTATCTAGAATTTCTAATGTAAATGATATTTCCAGGTTTATATTTTAGAATACGAGTAAAAGTATAAATTGTGGATTAAAACATGAAACCAGAATGCTACAAAGCTCGAAAATTTGAATATACTAACCTTTTGTCTCCAATTAATCCATTCATCAAAGTTCCTTGCATTCTCATAAAAAATAATTTTATATCGAGTTATTTGAAAAATTCATTTTCGGGACGAGATTAGCTTCGATCCCAGAAGACCACGTGACTGATCCTACGAGCGCAGCAGCTCCGAAGCTTTTCATTCGGCATAAGATAGTTTATTAAGAAAGATTTAATGAGGTGCTTCAAATGCCCAATTAAATGGTTTTCCGTTTCAGCGCCAAGGGAACGGACTTCATTATCAATCGATATGGCTCGTGGAAGGAGGATTTGCTTACATTCTATGGGCCATGCCAGCAAGGCGAACAGATTACTAAGTAGATTTCATTTCCCCGAGGAAATCAGCTTTGCAATCTATGTTGGCTAGGAAGAAAACAGTCTCCGAAGGACCCACAAAAAGACGCCAAATCTCGGCGACGAAACTGAAAAATCGCAAAACATTTCAAATGATAGGAGACTTTCAAATCTTTCAAAAGTTTCGAGACTGACATAAAATGCATCCGTTTTCTCATCAATCATTTAAAAATGAGGGAACAATTAGAAATTTATATCAAACTTTTAACCGTCTTAAACATTTAAAAGTTTGCGTAAATGCTATAGTGAGAAGATTTTATTTTTACACGCTCATTATAACAAATATTAACAAGTTATGACATTAATTATACCATCTATTGTATAAAATTTATTATTAAATTCTTAAATTTTATAGCACAAATGAAATAAGTATCAGTATCGTCAAGAACTTTTTACTGTTATAACGCAAATGTTCGGTTTTTTGCTAATGTCAAAAGACAAGTTTCGAAAACTTATGCAATGTCAACCCAATATACAAATAGAAAAACTATAAATTAAAGGGATACATATATTGCAAAAAGTAGGAAAATTAAGCAAATAAATACAAATATACATAAATGGACTGTTAAAGGTGAATTTGATCATAAATATGTGAGTTGTCACTTATAAAAATGTTATGCACAAAAAATCCGTTCAAACACATAAGCTTTCAGGCGAAATTTGTGATTCAAAAAGATGAAAAAATATTTACTTTTTTAAAATAAATTTCATTATTTATTTAACTTTGTTCAAAACGAAGCAAAATGAGGTTTCACGTATAGATAAACTAAAAACAACAATTCTAATGAAAAGTGCATTGTTTGAAAATTTTATTTCATTTTGAGACTATGAAATATTAACGTGATGAATCTTTTAATCACTATTCTAATGTATTTTCGATAGGTGTCGAAACATGAAAAGGGATAGTACACTTGCTACAATGCGTAATATTTTTTATAAAAATAAAAAAGTAGATAGTTATAAAGTTACACTTTGAGAAAGTAGAAAGATAAGTGGTATCGTACATTTTTCTCTGAGGTTATGGTTAGATGACAATTTAAAAAAAGGGAAAAAAGCACATGCAAAAACATTCTTAAAGCAAAAAGTGTTCCGAATGAGTATGCATAGTGCTATAAGCAAATCTACAATGAGTTTAGTTCAGTGTTTATTATGGTTTAAATTAATTACAAATGATGTTGTCAAACTTTTAAATTGAAAAGTAACTTGTGTTTTACATTAACCAGAAATCAACATCCTGATATAAATTTCATTACATTCCGTGCAGCCATTCTCAATTGAACCTCGGACACATACAATAAGGATTTTTTTTATATAAACATATACATTCATATTTATTATTTAGAATATTTAGTTTCAACCCAAAGGGTAAAATGATTGGCATTTTGTACAATGGGTGCCAATACAATTAGTGTGCCATCGGAATGCCGAATATAAGAGGATATTTGTAATTTAGAAGCCCTCTACCAAGCAGAAGACCCTTACACTTGGCTTGCTAAGCCCCAGAGATATCATTTCATTAGGAAGATATTACGTACACAACATATTTCAGTTTCAACCGCCGTTAGCGAACACGGCAATTTGACTGGAACTTACAACCGATTGCACGAATGACGACTTTCCCAACCAGTTCAGCATGGCCTTAAAACAGCGTATATAAATATACACATGCGCATACACACACATATATAGGATTATAAAAAAATTACTTATTAGTCATAATGTTTACGAAGTAACCATAAATTTCTAATTAGCGCAAATATAACACAATTAATTCAATTTTTATTGATTTTTTAATACAATAATTGAACCAATAAATATCATAAATGTGCAGTAAATTTTGGATTATCTAAAATAATTGGATCCAAAACCACATCAGAATTCGAACTATCCTATGTGCTTTCAAGTACAAATAATCCTGAAAAAGCAGTTATACAGAAAGTTTTTTATAGTTTTATACTAAACAACTTGTTATAAGCACGTTCATTAATTTTAACCCTGAAATTGCAATTTGTTGCATCAACCGCGAAACCGATCAAAATCAAGATAAGTAGTTCCTTCCTTATTTTACTAGACATGACAACAAATTTCTTCTTTGAAAATGATTTTCAAATGTAATTTCTGTATGAAAAGCATTAAACATTAATTCTGTAAACAAAAATCTCTACTTTTCTATTTATTTTCTCAACTGTCGGCTGTTTTATATATACAGTGAAAAGCTGATCCTTACACACATATTACACACTTTCCTATCATAAAAAGCTGTGGTGGCCGGGTGGTTCAGGACGTTGTTCTCATCATCGGAAGGTCGAGCTGAAAGTCCATCATGTTTATCAAAGGTTGCTTGGGCGCGTTAAATTGGTAATGGTCACAGTGTTCTCGAAGTAAAATAATATCTTTAAGGGTGGCTGGTTAAGTATTGGCTACATTCAGCTTGGTCCCTGCTTCTAAGCTATTAAGACACCTACCCAGCTGTTTTCACCTAACTGGTAAAGCCCAATTTTAGGCTAGGTTCTGGAAAGTACGCCAGCAGACACTTTCCTGTAATTCAAACTTTCCCATCGCTGCATGGTATTTTCCAAGAGTAGTAACTTTAATGGTTTTCAGTAGCATAATGATGAAATCAAATGCACTACAGTTGTTGATAAAGTTATAACTTCTATCACCTTTTAGATAACTAAAACATTAATAAATAGAAATATAAACTAATGAGATAATTTAAACAGTAATGGCAGATAAACTGTAATAAGTATGACAATTTTACGGGATAGCATTAAATAAAAATTAACTAATAAGTTTAATATTAATTTAACTTATTAGTTAATTAATATTAAACTTATTAAATTAATATTAAACTCTAATAAGTTTAATATTAATTTTTTAAGCATTTAACATGTTTATAATGATTTTTACTTATTTTAACAATTAGAGTTTAAACTTTGCAAAAGTTATGATAATTGAGATAGCAATTACAATATGAATTAATAAATATGAATAAGTTTAAATCTTCTTACAAAAATTGCAACACATAAACATGAAATCGAATATTTTATATATGAGGCTATACTAAGTCCTACGTAAAAAGCCATAATATGCCATATACATGCTTTAATAGATTATTAAAATATTACGCCAAAAAGATAACAAGTTATGTGAAAAATGAAATTTACACTGTAAGAAAAGATATAATGATATGTAAATTATTTGATTTTCAACGCAGTCATGTAAAATGGCGGTGGTAACTAAATACAATATTTTAAGTAAACAAATGGTATATGCAAGTTTTCCATACGCAAATTGCATTTGAACGTAGTTGCGTGATGAAAAATTACAAGGATGCCTTGAATAAGGAGAAATGCTTATCATCACGTTTCCAAATTTTATTAGAATTAAAATTGTATTCTACTGTAATTCCGGTATATCATCTCGCACTATTGCAACTCATGTCGATAGAGATCCCACATGATTGGCTACCAAGGCTTTATCTAAACGTGACACAACGACATAAACAAGAGCGACTTACATACATATAGAATTATTCAAAGAAATTATTCGATCTTTCAAAGATATGTGACATTTAGTAGCATTGAATACATAGGGGATTTGTTGGCATAGAATCTATAAGAATCCTTTACCTTCTTTAATTACATTAGCTAGAATGCAAATAGGAACCCACAGAAGTTGAAACGATTTCTAGACGCACAAAAAATGTATGCCTGATACCTGTATAGTTTATTACATACTAGTTGCAGCCCTTCGTCGACCTAAAAAATGTCTGACGTGATATTAGAGGAATATTTCGTGATATTTGGTACGCATATAAGTACATAATTTTATTTTTATTTTATTTATTATTATTTTTATATTACAAATTTATTTTCATTATTTTATAATTATATTTCACTTACAACATTTATATATGTTTATGCCTTATTATGTGTCTATAAAATATTTACAGAAAAATAAGTTACCATAAAAAAGATTTAAAATTTCTTTAATTCCATTTCCTAATTATCATACTAATTAGATTATACATATAAGCTCTATAAGCCAATAACTAATAACAAAAGTAATTATATTACTAGCACAAAAATAGTATTTCGAAAAAGATTAAATAATTATTGGAAAAAACTTCAGTGAAAAGAGTAGTATTTATTTAAAACATGAGAACTGAATTCCAATTCGATATATATTTTGAAAAGAAATGTGCTCAGGTTGAATGAAATGCATATTTTAAAGAATGAGATGCATTTTTTGAAGAAAAATCTGATTAGCTAGCTTTTTTTCATCAAATGAATATTTTTAAGTATACATCTCTCCTATTCAGACTTTAATTTTAGACACGGTAGTGAAATTAATAAACATTTTATTCGAAACATTTTATGATGATTAACTTAATATATTTATATTAAATATGTTTTGAGAAAAGAAGATACTGAATACTAATAGATGTCAGTATAATTTTTTTTTCTTGCTCCAAATTATTCTGATGATCATGCAATAAAGTTTAACACTAATTTTGAAAGTGAGATTCTATTATTGGCACCGCATCACTAATTTAATTTTCAATATGTATATCGTAGGTTAACTGTTTACTCTGAATATATTCGGATATCATTAGTTTAAAATTATCAATTAATTAATAGATAACATGTAACTAATAACATGTAACCAAGAGCTAATTCTGCCAGAATATGCTTTTTAAGCAGGATTGAAACCTATGAACTTTTGAACTAAGATCAGAGTGATGACATGGGGGAAAGTTATTATCAATAACAAACGACATAACTTCTTGCGATTATTGAGTGACATTTATGATATCACATTTTCAATAATTTTACATTGTTAGTAGGTCATATACAACTTATCACTATATATAAAGATCTCAGTGGTTTCTAGTAACTGAATTGTGTTATTCTGAATGGGAGATATCAGATTCAAAACTAGTACTTTTGAACAGAGTAATAATTGTAACATTTTTGTTTTCTACTTGCACATCTGTTAGGGTGAGTGCTTGAGAATTTTCGAATTTCCTTTTTTAAACACTTGAATACTATATCCGTTATATTTTTAAATACCTCCCTAATATATTTGGCTATTAGGGTATTCCTTCTACTCTATTAAAATCTTAATGTTGTATAAGATTTCAAATATTTATTATCTTCTTCTTAACTTTAATCATTAACATTTAAACATGTTTTTAAATGATACTAACATTATGTCTGTATTTCATCATATTTTTAAGTATTAGCTTATTATTTTGTCCTAGAATATTTAAAATAAGGTATAATGCAGAATATTCCACAATTGTTCAGCTTGCAGAGGGTTGTTCCTTCATTTTGCTTATCATAGAGAAAGACAATTTTTTTTCACAACAGAAATGTTTTCTTATTTATTTTCTGACGTTAACAGTATTTTTTAGAATAAGAAAATTAATAAATTCGTTCATACTAAAATTTAAAAACTTTAAAACTATTTCAAGTTTATAATAAATAAAATATATGTATATATTGAACACATAGGGAAATGATGTAAATTTTAAATTCAGGAAATTCTCAGTGTAATGTGTTTTCTAACAGGGAGTTTCGTCACGCTGCAGCCATTTCTGCGCACTAAAGCCATTCGATTGGCAGCCACAGTATCAAATGGATTCCGAAACACGGCAAACGTCCACGCTAAATGCAATTAAAATATTCATATTTTTTATCGAAAATGTTACATTTTCTTTTGAAGTTATTCAAATATTGCATTTAACTAAAATTAATGTTTTTTTTTTTGCAATTTCCAGAAAATCATTACATAATCATAGTGCTTTGTTTTTGATTAAATGTATATAACACGGAACATTGTGATCTGTCAATTTGTAAAATCATTTTTAAAAAATCTAATTTACTTGAAGAAGTATGACATTTTCATGATGTTGAACACATTTTCAGATATTTGATATTACAAAAAATATTACTCTGGAATCTTTATACTTTTATTGCAATAAATGTTTTATTTTTATTACAAATACAAAATAGGAATCCTTTTTATTCCAATTTTTGTTTCTTCATTCAATAAAGTGTTCATTTTCCTGGAAAACTATTTGTAAGGAAAAGATCATGTTTACAATTACCCGAATTGTTGATAAAAATAAAACAAAATAATTTAAATTTAGATAGATTTTTAGTTTTTGTTTTCATTGTTGATAAAAAAAAGACAATAATTTAAATTTAGATAGTTTTTTAGTTTTTGTTTTTATAATGCGAATATCAGTTTTCTCAATGAATAAATTTCATTTCATATAAAAAACATTTTGAATCTTATTTTCTTTCAAATACGCCAAGTTTATTATATTTCGGCACTAAGTGTAAAACATTGTATTCCTTATAATATAATGCATTTATCATAACTCTTAAATTTATCTTTTTTAGATATTTTCAGTTACTATTGGATGCTCTTTTAAAAATATTTTTTAGAATGTATAATTAAAGTTCTTGTTTTCTTAGACAGTATAGATAGATATATGAACTTAGAAAATGAAATACATGGTAGCCAAAAAGTTGCAATTTCTAACTACTATCTACTAAGTGTAGTTGAAAGGACACCGTGGAAAACATGACATGAGACAGCAACAAAGCTAAGTGTCCCGTACTTTACAATTGCCCGTCACCTAGCTTCACTAAGCATGGTGAAAAAGATGAATTCATTTGGATGCCCTATCGTTAAAAATTGGGAAGAAGTTTGTGTTTCACACTTTTCCAAGCATGAATACGAGCTTGTGGGGTAGAGAATCGTCATTTGTGGTGAGAAACGAGTTTCCGATGAGATATTCATCAGCGATCTGTGCTAGGGTTTAGAAAATCATGGCCTCCTGTTCATTATCCTACGCCATCCTTACATATCAAAATTGTTTCTTGCATGATGATCTAAGTTGTAATTGGATTACAGTTCCCAATCAAGCGGGCAAATCATCTCTTCCGACATGATAGGGAAATGCAGCAGATAATAGAAAATTAATGGTGAAACAACCAGCTTTGGTAAACAAATATGTCTTTCTTCTCTTGAAAAAGAATCTCTCATTATCCTGCAAAATGTCTTCAATTTGAATAGTTTTATATAAGTAGGTGATACGTTTCTGCCATCAGTTGGATTCATTGTACACTTCAGGCCACCCAAATTGCAACACGAAGAAAAATAAGAGATATCACAACAAAATTTATTTTGTGGATAACATCATCCACATTGTAGATAACATCATTGTAGACCAAGTATCAAATGATTAAATTTGTAGACTTCTGTGAAGTGTGGTTCCTGCCAAAATCAGTAGTCAGAGTAGCCGCCATTGTTGGAGATCACCGGTGCCACACGCTTCGGCATTGATTCAAAGAGACTTTGATTGTGTTCTTGGAATACAGCAGACCAAGAATCTTTTACACGTTGCCAAAGTTGATCTGGTGTGGCAGCAGGGGATATAATTTTGATCAATTGTTGAGTAACCATGGACCACATGTTTCCTCTCGGTGAAAGATCCGAAGAGCAAGCCATCCAGGGAGGCAATTCAATCTGGTGATGGACGAATAAAACTTGGACATTGTGTGCCACGTGTGGTCGCGCATTATCCTATTGAAATATGGTTGTGGGCAAGCCCTGAAAGTAAGGAAGAACAACTGACACCAACACCTAAGAGATGAAGCGCTGTCTGTTTAAAGTACCGGCAATGCATACTAGAGGAATGCGAGAGTGACATCCAATACCCCTCCATATATTAATACCCTGTACAGGACCAGTGTGGCAGTGCATAACGCAGCTGTTCAGCATTCTCTCTCCACGGTGTCTTCAGACTCGAATGCGACCTTTGTGGTGTTGCAGACAGAAGCGTGACTCGTCAGTAAAGAAAATTTTATTCCATTCTGCCGTCCACATCATTCTTTCATCGCACCGTTGGGACGGAGAAGTCTTTGGTTTTGTGTTAAAGGTAGATGAATCAATGGATGTCTTACGGACAGACCACTCTGCTGTAAATGGCATCGAATAGTACGAGCAGACACGGGAGGATGCGTTACAGACTGAATGTATTGTGCTATGGTTCGTAATGTGGCTGAGTGATCCATCACTTACATTCGCACAATTTGCCTGTCATCACGTGAAGTAAAGTACTGAGGTCGATGCAATCGAACACGTCGGTCCGTTGTACCCTCCTGTCCCACATTCCAGTTGTTTGGTTTCGTCCAACACGAGTAACGATTTCCCTGAAAGATAATCCATAATCTAGGTAAGTCCGTATCCTTCCTCTGTCCAACTTGGGTACTTGATCAAAAAAGATCGCTGTTTACTACAAGACATAATTAATCGAGGGATTTTTTTTTTGGAAATAAAAATACAAGAAAAATACAATTGCCGAACTTGAAATCGGCGGAATATCCAAGCCTTAAATAGCGCTTTGAAGTGGTGCCATAGGCATGCGTGATATGCGCCTGCTCTGAAATACTAATCATTTGCATATCTCTCCTCCGCTAATGCATGTTATAAATTTCATGCTATTTGCGTGCTTCCTTCAGGGTGTTATATTTATGGCGGCCAGCAGTGTACTTCTCTAATTGAACTCAGCATGCTAACCAGAGTTATTTTGAAAAAGATATTGCATTGCCTTTTCGTCTGCCTGTTTTCATCGATCATAATTACTAATCAAAATCAACTATATAATTTGTAACTTAAATTTCTATCTTAGTCGAGGATATTTATAGTGACTTACTTTAAACTGAAGGTCTTCGTCTTACTTATCGTGGCTAAAAAGGGATCCTGGAATGGCATGAAAAGCACCTAATAGCTTAATTTTAGATCATGGACATTTAACGAAATTGATATGTGGAGCTAACTCCAACATTACAACAACAAAAGAACTGTGCTACTTTTGGACAACACACACGCACGCACATTCTTAGGAATGCAAATCCGTAAATCTTTTTACTAAGCCATACGCCACTAAAGTTAGAAAGGTAATAAAATCTAAATTATACTTGATGTTGTAATAACTCATTAATATATATCAGGACTCAATTTTACTTTGCAATAGGTGGTGCTATTCGAAATGAGAAGCTTCAAATTCGATTCTAACAACTGTTGAAAAACGAGAGATACATGACCTCTATTTATGTTTTTTGTTATGCGTGTCTGTTAAGTATAAGTACTGAATGTGTTTCGGGTTTCTTTTTCTGTGACACGTGAATACGATCGATGTCTTTCGTAAAGGTCTAACTAAGAGCAACTTGATGGGGCTATATTAAAAATTAACAGAAAATATATTAAAATATTAAATTTTCTACTAAATTTTTCATAAAAAAATAGCTTTTTGCTTTACCTCATAATATTTATTGTATTCAGTGACATCAAATCTTCCTAATGTTAAGTATAAGTGACGTTTTATTAATTAAGAGTTATTTTCTTCCAAATTATACGCCTCTACTCCTAATGCCACTTTTCATAAATCAGAACATAGGCACACTTTTTAGAAAATTGTAATTAATTAAAATAATTATAACTTTTGAAGAAGTGTGCTAATGTACTATGATCTAGTAAAAGTGCCATATTTAGCCTATATTTATCTTTCAAAGGATATATTTCTTGGCAAATATTCTTGCAACGTGGTAGTCTGGTTAAAATCATGTTTAATTTTTTATAATTTTTGCATATTTAGTATTAACGTATGTAAGACTCATATTTGTTTAAATTTCTTTCAAAAATTTCACGAATAAGCCTCTTTTATATGATGGCTCTTATTATATAAAACATTTATATTTTCCTTGCATTATACATTATCTGTAAAAGGTCATAAACATTCAGAAAATTCTTTGTTATGACATTTATTTGCTATTCCATGTGAATGTATTAGTGAAATAGAGGCATATCACCTAGTTATAACATTAAAAATACTGATCTTTACGATATTAATCTAGTTGATAACATGTATTTAAAAGCAAAATACGCATTATTATAAGGGGTGCAATGGTGGGACCTTTACATTTTTGATACATTGCTCAAAAGAATAAGAAAGAGCATAGTTTCAACTAACGGCGTAATAACAATCTCAATATCTATCAGTAAGTAAAAAAATCCATAATTATACTCAGCAATAAATTGAAAAAGAAAACTTTTATAGAAATCAATGTTCATTAAATCAAAAACCTTTATAGAAATAATAAGTGCAGAAATCTCTAAAAAACTTCTTTCTTCATTATCTCTTTTATGAAATTCAATTTTTGAGCCTATATTTAGATGAAAGATTTGAAAATCATGAGGAAACATTATCAGAAATTATAGATTGGGGTACTAACAGTAAAGCTGAACCTGGGTAACATGAAGAAGTGTATCTGATGCTGTTGTAATGTTATTTCAAGGATGGGATATCGATTAAAAAATATGGAATGTTAGACATTGAATAGGAAAAGGTCATCCACTTGATTCTTCAGCCAATGAATGATCAGCAATACATGTTGTGAGCAGCTCGTTGAGACAGAACAAGCAGTTGTTCTCAGCAGCATAGACAATTCCTTTCGATAAAATTACTAAGTCCAACCATCCGGAATAGATTTCATCGGTATAGTCTCTATGCACGTAAGCCAATGTAGAGCATTCTGCTTCCTGCAAGGCACCGTGAAAGGAGATTAGAGAGCTTTGGGATTAAATGCAAAGTGATTGGAGTCAATGTCACTGTTCCTTGACGAGTCCCAATTCAGTTAGAAGTGATACATGTGTTTTGTTTTGGAGAAAAAAAGATATCCGAAATATTAACTGTAGAACCTTTCCCGAATAAATGGGATTAATTCATATTAACTTGGGAAAGATTCCATTACAAAATAAGTGGTTAGATGTTTTCAGCACACGTGGATATATGAACCTGCATTTCATTCGGTAGTCCAAAAATATGAAGACGAGATATTGCAGCGATTAAAGGTTCCTTCATTTCAATATAAGTTAATGCCATACCTCATGTAGTTCATCTGGTGAAGGACAATCTTGAAGAGATGAAACAATGATTCTCGTGAAGTTGCTAGCACTCTTCTGACACAAATCCGAACGAACATGTTTCAGATACTCAGACGACAAGTTGATGTGAGACCAATGCCAGATATTCTTGCAATGATTTGGAGACAGCACTTTTTTTAAATATATATATATATATATATATATATTTTTATCAAAGTTCTTTCCATAATTTCCTCACCACATCCATGTTAAACAGAACAGCAGTAGTCTTAATTGTACGAGTAGACCACATTCTATATTAAATATCTTGCATTATTTCCAAATTATGTCCAATGTATGAAGAATATTCAGGATATCTTGTACTTGAAACAAAGTTGCAACGAGTGGACATCTAAAATGACATTCTTTTCCACAAACTGATTCACTCCAATAGTGGACCTAACTGAAATAAAACGCATTTAATTCAAAGCGATAGTCTATTGAACATGGAAGTTAATAACGTGCAACAAACAGACGATGCCTTTCTTCATAGGACTACCAACATCCTCTATAAATTTCATTACTCTCTTTCACTCCCATTCTCATGAGCACAGAAATTGCTTGATTATATATTAGAGCTTAATGAAGATAATGACAACATAATGCCTACCTACTCCTTGTCATTATTACTTCACGGACTTCATTCCCTGTAAGAGCGAAGCTGAAAATAGAGCATGAAAATAGGCTTCCGAAATGCAAGATTTATTAGCGTAGTCACTTTAAAGAAAGACAATTTTTCCAAAAGAAAGATGATGCTTGAATAAATCTCAAAGAATGTAGTAGAAACGTAATTTATGCTTCCAAAAAATAAGATTTAAAATAAGATTCAATACATTTTGCAATGAGGAAGAAAATGGTGTGACATCTTTTTGATATAGTTTTAGCATATCTATATATATAGACATCTTTTTAATAATTTTTATAATATAGTTTTAACGCATATAATAAACAGACAAGAAAAAAGTGAAAATAATCTATAAAATCGTAAGCAGACGATAAATTTCGGAATAAAAATCGTATATGTTTTTAAACCTGGAGTGTATGAAGAATATTCAGGACATCTTGTCCTAACAATAAGCAAAATAACTTTTGTTATGAATCATAGAAAATCGCCAAAATGGCGATATTACACTAAATCTTTCAACCTGACAAGCGAATGTTCATTAATATCCAAGAAACGCATACCGACGTTATGGGAAGGCTAATTACGACTCTTCGTTCAAAATAAAAGTCTGTGTGATTATAACGCGAAAAATCTTCGTTATTTTATCCTATTTTTATAGGTAGTGCCTCGGGGCTTTGAAATAAACAACTGAATAATATTGTAATTGGTATTCTATGTTGTGTGTGCATTACTTCTCTTATCCCAGCGCTTAACGATATCTTCTCGGAGTGCTTAGTTTTAAGGACGTGATTCCGTATTCTAATCTTTCTAATACTGCTTTCTTAACAAGATTAGAACAAAAAATATCAGTTATATATTGCTTTAGATTTAAGTGTTAAAATGAAAATACTTGAGTAGATAAATAAGAAAAATATATTCATTTTCAGCACGTACCACTTTCCTAACAAGTGCGAACAAACAAGTAAGTACTTTAAGTTAAAAAAATAAAATAAAAATACAAAAATAAAAAAAATCTCGCTAATGGAATGGTTTTGTTTTTATTGACTAAATAAAAGATAATATATTATGGAGAATAGTATTCGATTTTTAGTAATATTTAAGAAAAGTAATTTAATTGTTTTACAGAAAAACTATTTTTATTTTGTTGAATCATACTATTATATTGCTATAGAAATTTTAAAAAGTGTAAAATTGTGAAAAATTAAAAATAAATTTTCTGATACTGTAAATATGTTTATCCGTTGATGTCCTCCTGGTAGTCTGGTGATGAAAGATGTTTTTTTCATGTCCTGAAGATTGTGAGTTTGATATTCGATTCAACCGAAGATTGTCATGATGAGGGGGACTCTGTATTTTAAATTTTCATAGATTTAACTATATTTTCGCTTCTGTAGAAATTTTAACAACTCTATATATATAATGTCGATTTTTCCAATAGTCTGGGGTTCAAAATTACGTGGAATTGACTGAGCTTGACGACCAGTTGAAATAAACAGTCGTGAAAGAAAGAAATGGTACCTCAGCAAGAATTGTTAAATATTAGCAACAAAACCACAATATAAAAAAAAAATTTAATGGTTCTTTTGGATTTTTATGTACTCTTTATATCACAACAAAACGGGCCAAATGTTTTCGTTTGTCGTTCAATGAACTTTTACACATTAGAACCTATTCTATTTTGACATTCAGGATTTAAAATTTAAAGTGGATTCTGAGACTTCATGAGAACATTCTTAAATTCACATTTTCTAGAGACTCTCATTCTAGAATTCTTGTGTACGCGCTCTAAAATTAGTATTTAAATATTGAATGCATTCAAAAAGTACAGTAATTTTAATAATTTTAGCGAAAATGATTTCAAGTTATCATTGTTGCAAGTTAAAAAACTTATGTTATCAATGGTGTCATTCTCTCTTTGCGCATGAGATTCGTGGAGACGTTCCGAAACAACCACTGCAGTAAGAGTTTCCCGATATATAACGCTTTCTAAAGAAAATCGGTTTGTTGTTCTTTCTCTTGGACCGACAATCATGTGTAACGATTATGTGTTTAATGAAGACTTTTTTATGTTTGATTCTATACTCTATGTATTTTTGGGCAACACTCTAGTTTCCTCACCCTTCAAATACAAAATACTGTATCTTATTTCTAAATTTCAAGTCTCTCAGATGATTGCTCGGGTGTTGCACCAGTATTTTCCAAAGTACCAAGCCCACAGATGAGCTCGACCAGTTAGGTGGAATCAGCTTTGTGGGATTCTTCACAACTAAGAAGCAGAGACCAATCAAAAATCCCCAATACTTGACCTGCCATAGCCAGAAGTATTATTTCACTTGGATGGTTGGGTTTTATGGCGCAAGGTCCAAAAAGGACAAGCTGCGCCAAATTATTTCACTTGGAGAACACAGTAACTTCGACCAATTTAAAGTGCTCTAGTAGTTTTTAGTAAACATGACGGACCTTTATTGGAACTTGCCAACTTCCGATAATGAGAAGACGCCTGTTGGTTAAGTTTAAGTCACACCGGTGTACGACAAAAAAGGCATTAGGAAAATGACTATAATTACTAAAATTATAGTTTCAGTCTCTTTTTCATTAAAATATTATCATCCACCAATTTTATTATTCTAGTATATTTCATAATTTAACAAAAAAAAATTTTTTTTAAGTTAAACCTTAACTTTTTTCATAAGAAACAAAGCTCATTACGTTTGAAATCTCTGTAATCAAAACACACTTCTTTACTTAAAGTATTAGGGTTATTATATATAGAAATTCTTTTATAAAATCTTATTTTCTTCTTAGCCATCAATGTAATCCTCCTAAGTCTTCATCGTTTGCTACTTTTAAAGATTCTAGATTTATTTGTAGCCCCACCCTAGAAGCGCTTAGAGAAAATTTAATTTATTGGATTATTTTTTGATTTTCTACAAATCTATAAAATTATTTTGTTACTTTAATCGAGTAATATCCGATAAAAAGAGAATATGATTATGATGAACGTAACAGATAATTCAGGACCAATTTAGTTCGTAGCAAATGATTCCAGTTTCACATTAAAAGGAATTATGTTTGAACACATTTCCGCTTATCGAAATACTTTATACTAAACTTCTTATTTGGCAAATATAAAAATTTTATTTGTAACAAATATTCATTACAAAAATACAATGCAAGATTTTTATTTACATAATATTATTCTTTTATTTTGCTTTGTCATAGTCATTTTATCGTTCATTAATTAAAGGAACAATAAATAATTATTTATCTACATATATTTGTTAGTTTTTGTTTATAAATGACAATACATTTTCTCCAACAATAAGAAAAATTGGTAAATTATTGTAAAAATTACCTCGTATATTAAACAAATAAATAAAACATTTTAAGAAAATTAATATATTATTTCGCTTTCAGTATAGGCTAGAAAACAAATGTATCCATATTTTAAACTTTAATACCTTAGAGGAACACAATTTATTTTGGTGTAAAAAATAAAATTAACATAAACTTATACAATACATTATGTAAGAAATAATTGCAATTTTTCAAAAACTATACAAAGTATAGAAAAACATTTTGCGAATAAAAATATTAATATAAGTATAGAAGAAAAAATTACCACCACATAAGTTATTTATAGTGCAAATGAAAGACCTTTTTAATTACATTCAGAAAAATCTACGATTACATTTACATGATTCGAATAAGAATTTATTCCAGACAAGAAAAGTTCTGCGACTCATTTTGAAATATGCAAAAGGAGCAGATTTTTAAAATCATTATAGTGGGTTAAAAATTCTTTCTAAATCCGACAATTGTTTAAAAATACTTCAAAACAGCGGTTACATCTAAGGGATCATGGCTAACAATTCTCAATTTTTTTTAATAATTTAAGAAATTCGTGAAAACTACCCTGAAATAACATACTCAACAGATCCAAGTAATTATTCTAACACCTTGAAAAATACTTCATTTTTCTCCCTTTTGTGGTAACCCTAATATTTTTTTAAATAAATAATGATAAAAATTTATAAGATTTGTGTGCGTGGTCACTTCAAATAAAAATTTCTTATATCGCTAGTACGAATATTTCTAGAAAACTACGTATAAAATATTTTGAAATTTAATTTTTTCTTTGAAAAGAGTTATTTAATGATATAGAATAATAAATTTGGTTATGCTATTTATAAAAAAAGCTAATTTTCCGTTTCATTTTATTCGTATTTCTAGTTGCTTGAATGGAAACTGTTCCAAAAATTGACAATTTATTATCTGATCCTAATCCAAAAATAACAACATTTTCATTACAAAAAAAAAAAGTAGGATTTGATTATGGAGGGAAGTGAAGATTTCGGGTAAGTAACAATTGTTTTCCTTCAATAATTAGAGTTTTTTTATTTTTTATAACAAAACAGTTTTTTCTCTTTTTCTGGATTACTTAGTAATTAACTATTTTGTAGACAAATCCCTTTATTCCACTTAATATTGAATTATAAAATATTTTGAATATTTTACAATTGAAAGGAAACATTTTCATACATAACATAGAATAATGCTCTCATATATTTATCTTAATAAATTTATAAAAATGGCAAATTTTTTTAACCCTTTTACTAATGAATAAATCAACTAGAAATATTTTGGTTAGGTTGTTGTCTTATGTGAGAATATTAAACTCTTTATACTTTAAAATAACTAATGTTAAGAAAATTTTTAGTGATTAACTTAAGACAAATAATATTCACTGGTTTTAGTAATCAGAAAAGTTCACAACAAGTAACGAGATTATCTAGGTAACGAATGCAAAGTGGCAAAATATTATTAATAACATGAAAATAAATATACCAGAATGCATCAAATTTTAACAAAGGATGGAAAATATGATCGAAAATATCTCATTCTAGCGGAATACATTGTGAGAAGAGGAATATCATAAATTCCAAAAACTAAAAATATTTTTAAGATTTTAGAAAAATAAAATATTTAATTTTGTAATGACTAGATATTTATTTAACAGCCTATAGAGTACATTGTAGAGCCACTGCATGTGTGAAAAATTGCATTTTGGGATTTTATAGTTGCAAATAATTTTGGAAGAAAAATTTTCTGAGCTTTCAATAGCAGTGAAATTTGAATAAAATTTAATTGCATAATAGCTTCTAAAATTCCTAACTAAATTACTATTATTTTTTGTTGTAAAATTCATAATTACATTTGTCACTTATGATAAAAATTTTTAAGAAATGTTTGCCATGTAATTTTTTTTCAAGAGAAATTATGTTAGCCATATTGTTTATTAAATAAAAAGCTCCAGTCTTCAAATCGGCAATTGCATACCCTAAATCGGGCATTCAAACAAGCATAGGAAGACCATTTTAAAATATATTTCCCTATTGTATGTTTAGTTTTCGGGATCAAAAAATGTCCATAGAATAAAAAGTATGGTGTCTGCCAAGAATTAATTTTGCGAGAATTTTTGTTAAAACGTAAAAAGCTTCAGTTATGTTCCATACCAATAAATGAACAACACTTGAGGATTATTGTTTATTGTGCTCTTAAAACAGATTACAACTAAACACTTTCACACAGACAACATACACATTAATATCATTGATTATAGATATGAAAACAAACAGAAGCATTATATTATACATTTCATGTTATACACTGATGGTGTTTAAATAATAAAAAAATGAACAGGAATGTGTTATGAGCAATCAAATCATAAGGAAGCAACACTTCTGTACAATATACTGTGTGTGAACAGCCACTTATTTTTTCTAATTAGGATATATATTTAACATTTTAAGTACAACTTTGAACAACACTCTTTTTTTTTTACTTTTTTTAAGAAAGCAGACATAACATTTACAAGTTCACGAAGTCTTATATGGCTTTGAATTATTTTAAGATTTTTCCAAACGTCACAAGACATAAATGCAACACTGGCTTTGCACACAGAACAATACACAATATATAATTTATTATGTACATTTATATAACAAAGAGAAAAACTTGATTCAGTATTGACATAAGTACATGAATTTAAATAATTGATAGATCATTAAAAAGAAGTATAATCTTAGGTAATATTTCACTTAACTTAAATGTATACTGCAATTCAAAGGCATCATTCAATACATAATTGAGCATTTAACTGAATAAAAATTTGTGGGGGTAAAGGAAAAAAAAGTATATTTAATAAATGAACTAAATAACAATCTCCATTTTAAATGAGAAATAAATACAGCTGACAGCAACATAGGCCCTTAAAAAACTCGAAATACATAATTTAGAAACCAATCGAACAATTTGCCTAACGTCTAAAATCCAGTTTAATTTTAAAAATCACGAGGATAAAAGCAATTTATAAAATCTTTATATAATCTCTATTCAGAAATTTTAATTTCAAAAGGAACATATACGCAGTTAGTAATCAAGTCTAAATGAACATTTCTGTTACGTTGAATAATTATGATTATTATTATATTGAAATGAACTCTTATTTTAACGGAAACTTCAATGTAACGAAATGTCTTGCTAAAAAATTCGTAACAATCAACAACAAATATTTGCTGGCACTACATGAAACACATTTTAATGAAAGTCAGCTTGTGTGAAAATTACGTTACTCCCTTTACAATAATGCAAACGTACTCGACTATAAACTAGATAAAACTTCAGCAATTTGTTATTTATATACAGAATAAAGTAGCAATTTTTTTCATATAAAATTTTTTAAATAAGGCAAGAGTATAAATTTATATCGTCTTAAAATTATCATGATGTCAAAATCATGCAGTTTGAAAGTTTGATTTGATTCATTTTTTAAACATGAACCGCTATATAATTTTTTTTGTCCAACAATAATTACTCAAATAGAATAGTTTCCAAATATTCAATATATTTTGCAGATTTGTGTATAATAAATTTGTATACAACAAAAACAGTAGCTTTCATAAAAATATGTACTATAAAATGAAATTTGACATTCAAAAAGTAATATATCTTACAATAGTATTCAGAAAAATGAATTATATATACGAATGCATATAAAGTAAGGATAAAATGCAACATAAGCATAAAAATGTAATAGATTTTACATGAATAATGAAATAAAAAAGAATATAAAATAAAATGCAAAGCGTGTTTATTATAGCATATAACAAGCAAAATATAAATGAATATGCTATTAAAATTTTATTTTATAAATGTGTATTTGTAAATATTTTTTTAATAAATCTTTGTTTCATATTCATAATAGGAAATTTTCCCTGAGATTTATTACATAGTAAATAAAATATAATTTCTTTACGTCATTTTAAAATGGAATTATACCGGAAATTTTGTCTCATTTACGAAGTTGTTATAATTAAAAGTCTCATCACAAAATTTAACATCATCAAACGTTGTTGAAAATAGACTTAACAAGTCAAATATAACCTTTCATAACATAGAAAACTAAAATTTAGGCAGCCTAATATATAAATTAGAATATTTTTACTTTAACTAACAAAAATAATCTTTTGTTCGCATTTCAAATATATACATAAACATTCTTTAAGAAGTAAACTAGTGATTAAATTTCAACAAACAACCAAGTAAATCACATTAATTTTTTTTTTAATTTATAAATTATTCATGTAAATTGTAAGAAATTGTGTTTATATCATTGGAAAGTATGAAAAGTAGCTACAATATTAACAAAGTAGAATACATAGAAAAATTAAAATTCTGAATTTAAACACAATTATAAACTTATATTTTACAGCTATAAATGTGTATTGTCATAAATAATATATTTAAGCTGAATTTAATTAATATAATAACTTTAAAGGTTGTAGGGAAGCATAATTTAATTTTGTATTTTAGACTTTAATTAGACACCAGACTTTAATTTTGATATTCAGTAAAATTTTGTATTTTAGTTTCGAATAAGACTTATGTTTATAAAAATAGTCAATTACTTTTAGAAATGTTATGCTCATAAACTTTAAAAAGGATTTAACATGTAAGCAACCTCATTCAAATAAACCTGTCTATTTTTGTTACCCAAACAATAAAGCATAATACTGAAAATGAAATACTTATACAATTTGTAATATATATATATATATATATATTTCAAATGCTTATACTTTAAAGTTAGGAATTTATTTTAAAAGACAAAAATCGTGCAATTTGTGACTACATCAAACAGAAATGTCATTTAAATTTATAACTGTTAAGTTTTAGTGCTGACAAAATATATTTTTGTGAGCAATTACTGATAAAGCGCTTTTTTCTGTAATATAAACACCTATAGCTACACAGTTACTTTTCAAACTTTCGTTAATCATTAGTATACATATAAGTTGAGAGAAAAACAAATCTAAATAAAATATTTTATCAGTCACAAGGGCATAAGATGTTAGAACATATAAAAAGAAATTATTAAATTTAGAAATTAAATTACAAAATAAAGTTACATTATTCATTACTATTCACAGAACCTAAGGAAAATGTCATTTACACAATTATTGCAAAAATTAAGATTTAACAACAAGGCTATATCATAAATAAAGAATACATTCTTTCTCTAAATAGGTAAAGAATGCATAAACATAAGAAATAAAATTATTTTAGGTTATTTATTTTAATCTTTTGAAATGAAATTATTTAAGTAGTTAATGAATTCATTATAAAAAAATAACCTATAACTTGAATAACTCAAATTAAGAATTAATCCTGGAAAAAAAATTCTTTATATATTCCCATGATTGTTGCTTTTAAACGTGAAATATATCGCACAGCAATTTCAATAGAATAGTTCTTGGTTTTTATTAGTTAAATAGTTTTTAAGCTAAGAAATAATTTAGATAAATTTTTATCTCTTAAAATTAGATATAATCAAAATATTTTGAAAATTCAATATAAAATAAATTGCTTAGAAAAGAAATTAAAAAAAATTTCGTTAATACACGAAAAATAGAAAAAATGTTTATATGAAAAATAACAGATATTTACAGAGATAGATATAAAAGCATAAAACTTATTAAAAATGTCTTTGATATGTTACACAATTAAATTGGTCTAAACTGATATAAAAATCATTATTTTAGAAAACTAATGATAGCCCTAATATCACATTCAGATTTGTATTTTTTTGAAAAAAATCTAAGAATCTTATGCATTTGACAAGATATTTTCTTAAATTAAAGTTAAGGCTATTAAAAAATTCTTCAAGTCTTCAACAAGTTAAACATACAAAAACTAGAATTACAATAACAAGACAACACTGAAAAAGCTAGGTTGTTTACGTACTTTTTCTTCATCCATTTTGGTTAACACATACGCTCCTCTTATTTCACAAAAAGCAGCAAAGTCTCATGCATTTGACGTATTTGTGTATTCATGTTTTTTTTTCAATACTTAATATCACATAATTATTTATAACAATTTTAGCACACATATATCTTAATATTTATTTAAATATTCGTAAATAAGTTATTCAAAAAATCAGCAGGTAATAAATATCTTACACTTTATTATAGATAACAAGGATCTGATTTTATATAATGACCAAAATGAGATTTAATATTTTTTGGATGGGAAGATAAATCATAGTTGATTACATATTCAAAGCTAAGATGAAAGATCACTTTCTTTTAAAAAACTCAAATCGATAGATTAAAATTTTTCTATAGTAAATAATTTTTCTCATTATTTATTATTATATAACTAAGAGCATAATATATGTGAGAATAATATCAACTGATGTAAAATATTTTTAGGTTGTAAGATAAGATGAAGTAATCAGCAGAAAAATCAGATGAAATGGAGGAGTCTACAAAATTATAAGTTCCTATAGATAAGTTTATGCAAATAGTTCCAAAACAAAACAAATTATAAATAGCCAATTGTACACAATAGTAAAGAACCGCCATGGCTAGACACCAATGACCAAAATTTAAACATTTTAAGAATTGACTGTTTTTATATAATTCTGAAACCACTAGAACTTTTTTTAAAAAAAGAATTTCTAGTGGTTATTTTCCAGTAAGAGATAGAGCTACAAAATATTATCAATTAAGCGCTTTAATCATTGAAAAAAGTTACGATTATTAATCTTGAATTACTTGTAGCATAAATTATAAAACTATCATAGTTATAATTTGTATATAGTCATAAAAAACTTTCATAATAAAATATTTTGAACTTTGAGATGTAGATTGCAATGATATATAATAGAACTAATCACTTGATACCAGAATTTTTTCAGGAGATGTATTTATTTTTTTAAATAAAGTTAGTCTTCCAAATAATATTTTAATTCCATCATGGCACTTTTAAAAAACTAAAACATGATAAAATCTAATAATAAGAAACAAAGAATATGCAAATTTATCATATATTTTGGCTGAAGAATATATAGTTTATAAAATATGTAATTGAGCCATCCAGCACCAAACAAATACTTTTTTCACATAAAATCTGCAAAGTATCCTTTCAAAGTTAGAAAGATATTGCAGTACTCATTTAAATAAAATATTTTACTTATTTGTCCAGCATACTCATGTCTTCTAAAAGGGGAAATGGTGTGTTTCCACCTTGCATAACATCAAAATTTAAAAGATCTGAAGAGCAGTCCAGGTTGTCTAAGAAATCTAAGTTGAAGTGACTACCATCGGGCACCATGTTGGAGTTATTGGAAGGTGGAGATGGGGAGAATACTTGCGAATGACTCACAGATTCTGTAATTGAACCAGACATTTGGAGCTGAGATGAGTTGAGAATGTGATTGTTACTTAATACCATCTGTTGCTGCTGTTGTTGCATCATCATATGATTTGTTACGGTAGTATTTGAATCATGCATGTTTCCTGGCACAGACAATGCTTGATCATTAAGAGGTGACAAGGATAATAAAGAATTATTCCCATTTGTAGATACATTTGGATTCATTTGATGAGTTTGGCAATTATTTCCACCAACAATGGACTGACCATAACTTGGTGCCATACCTCTGGGATAGACGTTGCGTAATTGTGCATTTATATTCGATATTTGTTGTTGACTCTGCTGGATATACACATGCCTCCAATCTGAAGTCATTACAGGTGGTCTTTGAGATATGTTCAAACCTTCTGGTCCCACATTTACATTTGGTGCTTTTTGTTGTCTAAGAGGACCAGGTAGTTTAGTTCGAGAAGCTATTTGCTTTGCACCACGACCTTTGTTTCCTGTATAAGTGGGGGCCATTGTAGTAATAGGCATCATAAAATGCTGTCCATGATTTGATATGGATGAAATGGGGGATGTACCAGAGTAATTCTGTGGGGAAGACACTGGCATTAAGTTGGACATATTTCCATTACTTGAATATGATTTTGATGTGTTGACAGTCGGGTTAGACAGGCATATAACATCAGGATAAGAATTTTTGTGAGAAGCAGCTCCCGTGTTTAAGCTTGCGGCTGAAACAGGATATGATTTATTTGCAGGCATTGATGATGTGTTGGACACAGATACCATTCCTGGAAAAGATTTTGAATTTGAAATAGGCGCGTTTGCAAACGTTTTTCCACCTGTATAATGATTCGCAGAAGCTCTCATCGATTCAACAGGAGGTACAGTCCCAGGAAATAATTTCGAGTCAGACATAGAAGTAACATCTGAATTGGTCATAATGCCTGGATAAGATTTTGAACTGGAAACAGATATTGAATTGGAAACTGAAGACATACCAGAATAAGAATTAGGAATAGGTATTATATCAGGATATGATTGCGATGTAGGTACAGAAACAGATTGAGACATAGGTACACCTGGGAATGGCTTAGCCATAGTTGCCGCATTTCTATTGCTTTGATCATTTATTCGTCCGGCTGCGTCAGGCATATTACCTGAATTTTGTGGCATAATTCCTGCAGATAGTGATTGCATTCCAGTATTGTTTTGGTCAACAGTTGCTGGATAATCAGGGGGTGGTCGACTCATGTAATGTGGCTGAGGGTGTCTTTGAGGAACGTTAGGATTTGTCTGCACAGCAGGTAAAGTTCTCTGATTTGTTGTTGGACTTGAACTCCTAGGAGACGATCCAGGAAACTGGAAATTAAGAGACTGAGATTGAGGCATGTGCACATTTACTTGATTTGAATAGTAGTTTCGAGCTTGAAGATGCTGCTGTTGGGCAGAGACAGCTGGTTTCATGTCTTGAGACATAATCATATGCTGTTGTGACTGAGAAACCTAAAATAGATATGAAAAATTATATCATATTATCTAAGAAATGTGATTTTACAGTTCTCCTGAAAGACCTTAAAATTTCTGTAGGGAACATTAAAAGTTAAGTACAGCTACATGTATTCAGAAGATAAAATAATAGCTAACATGTGTAAGACTATAGTAGCGCAATACAAAAATTATAAGGATACATTTGTCGCTTAAAAATATTTTTTTAAATTAAGTTGTTACTCCAATTTATTTTAAAAAGAACATCCAACGTTTAAAGGATTTATTTCTTTTTCAAATAAATTTAAGAAAGAATTTAAAACTAGTTAACAGAACTGCATAAGATAAAGCAAAAATATAAACTTGGATGCATTTATATATTCAAAGAGCAAAAGTGCATAGAAAGTGTAAACACATGAAATCATCAGCTTATAAGAGGATACGTTCTTGTGGTTTACTTACCAATCAATTAGCATAAAATATAAATCATATTAAACTGAGGAATAAACCTATTATAGATAAAAATGGGACATTAATTAAGTATAAAATTAAAAAAAATGTGGTTGGAATAGTTTTCAGTTCACTTTTCAAGAATATGGAAATATGAGTTAGGCAAGCGTCAAAAACATATTGGTAATTTTCAACACAAATTTCAATATTCCGTTTGTTGTACTTTTAAGTTCAATAGAAAGTTTATCTGGAAATAGGAAATGAAAGAGCATTTACATTAACTTGTCATATGTAGCCAATTACCATTTTTTTCATTCATAGATTTAAGTACTATATTCCTATTTCAGTTGAGAATTTTTTTTTTGTTCGCGCTTCACAATGGATATTCTATCATTCAGAGAATGAATGTGGACTTCTTTAGTCAATTTTTGAAAATTTCTACAGAACCAAAAATTTTCTTATTGTTTAGAATATGAATGATCGAATATTTGAAATTTTCGCACAAACATACATATTGCCTTGCATGAAATTTATATAGTCGTAATTTATAAGGCCAGGGATGAATATTCACAGAGCTTGTTTATATTTTAACATTTCATCTACCACCTCTGTAAGTGCTGGTAGTAATTCCTAATTTTTAATAACCCCTAGATCCCAGCCGAATAAGCCAGTGCATAAAACGTGATTGTAGAATGAAAAGCCAAGTCAAAATTGACAAGTCTTAGCTCCTAAAATAAACTACGGATCTCTACAAATTCTGTAATGCGATTTTCACCAGGTCATGAACACATGTTTGCAAAATTTCAAGTGGTCCTCTGATGTTAAACTACACAAAAGTTAGACAAAATTTCTTTTGCTAATACCTTAACTCTTCCATCTACACGTGAATGATTGCTTTGGTTTCACGAACTGAATGTAAACCAAATTATAGGGATGAGATTTTCTAATAAAAGGGTTTAACTTTAATGAAGGCGTGCTCTAAAAGATAACAGCTTTCCTCAGATATGAGATAAATCTATTACATTTTTCCTATTCTTTTTTTCATCTTTTTCCCTAAAAAAATTGCGTACTTTTGTTGTCTAAGACTGGACATTCAGCAATATTTTAATAGTAACACCTAACACAGTTGTTAAAGAATTAGTTTGTTTGCTAATCAACGGTTATTTTTTTGCCCACGATTGCAATTTACACTGGACAGTTAACGATAGGAAAACCCCAAATTGTAGAAAAAAAAGCACTTACAATATGTGTTATTTATTTTCTAAAATAACACTGTATACAACAAAACTTTTAATAGATCAGTTAGTTTCTTAAAAATTAAGTAAGTGAAGTTTGTGAAACTAAATTTATATCATTTCTTTAGATTTGGATTTGCCCATAAAGATTTTCAAAGCTACACTTATTTAAAAGCTATATCAAAAATAAGATATTTTTTTATATTCAAGATTAGTAGTTGTTTCAGTTAGATTACGAACAAACAGGAACCCTAATATTTTCTAAGATTATTAAATAATTTTGTTGTCAGATAATTGAGAGATTCTTTTTCATCTAATGTTTTTTTTCTCTAGAACTCAAAAATTATCAGAAAAAATCAAGGTCATGTCTGGCTTTTATTTTTATTTCAGTAAGATATTGGGAAAATATTTTAAGTTAAAAACAACACAGAGATTCGCTTGCAAACAAAGTGAAAACGAAATATTTACGTCTGGATGTTAACTATTTATTAGAACATTTTCCTCTTTGG
The DNA here is from genome assembly GCA_026290005.1 of Latrodectus geometricus. Classification (NCBI taxonomy): domain Eukaryota; kingdom Metazoa; phylum Arthropoda; class Arachnida; order Araneae; family Theridiidae; genus Latrodectus; species Latrodectus geometricus. Next base: position 417,585 of record JAPDSC010067557.1, read on the forward strand.
GGATTTAGCGTACATTTTAGACAAATATTTTCACAGATAACTTTAAGGGAATACCTCTATTAGAAATTAAATAAGATAACACAAGCAAATTCAAAATGATTTAAATACAATCGGATGCAGTGAGAGAAAAAGAACTCAAGTATGTAAAAAAAAAAATAATAATAACTGAATCGAAACGCAAGAATAAACATGTTAACTACATATATGGTTGCTTCCAAAAAATATTCTTCCGTACTCTTCTACAAATGTCGAGTTTGCCATATTAAATGTTTATATGAAATTAACAGGAATGTTTCGCAAAATGCAGACATAAAAAAAAAAAATAATAATAAAAAAAAAAAAAAATGAAATTTTCGACTAAATAATATTTTTTCCTTGAATTTCGTTTTTTTTATTGAATTAGTATTGCTTCTAAGAAAAAAAATTGGTTGAAGATAAATTTCCAACCTTAATACTTGTGCTTTGGTCTTTCCTTTTCAGTTCACAACGTTGATCTAACATAACTTAAAATAAATTTGTGAATGAAAGTTGCACTCTATGACATAATTTATACAGCTAAATTTATCTAAATAATAAAATAGTGTACATTAAAAAATATTGCTTGAGAATTTTAGTAAGGAAATAAGTATTAAAAATGTATTGCCTTTTTATGTAATTTAACGGTTTTTCAGACGCTTTTAAAATTCTGATTTGAAGTACTCAGTGTTTCGAGAATTTAAGGATTTTTTTCCACTTTAAAGTACTAAAACATGTTCTCTTTTAAAATTTTCCGTACATCAGCTACAGTTAATATATTGAATTTAAATATATAACTTAACGGATCTTTTAGATTTAACAATATGGCAAAAGAATGTTTAAATAAAATTTATTGTTGATTCAAAAGAACGCAATACGGAAAAAGAAAAATTTTATTCTACATTTTATTCTTTAATTTTATCAAAAAGAATATGGAATAAAACATTCCAATGCTTTGGACAAGATGATTCTTTTTAACACAACACGTAAAATACTACATGGAAGTTGCACGGAGGATTATGTATAGAACAATATGTCAGGTTTAACTGAACATTCAAATGTCCATATATAAGTTAAAATACAAGATATGAACATAGATTTTTTTTATTTATTATAAATACCTGAACAATTAGGTGACGTCAGTCAACCTCGGACTTAGATTTAAATAAACAATTTTAAAATAATTGTTAAGAAAAGTAAGTTACTAAAGAAATTTATTTCTTTTAATGCGACAAAAAAATTGTTTGCTAGTAAATACCTACCAAACGCAGAATTTTCACACATTAGATTAAAAAGAAAATGAAATCTTGTGGAATATAATCGTTAGTTGTATAAATGGAAAACTAATTTACTGTGCTCGGTTACAATTTAAAAAGGAAGTACATAATATAAAAAAAAATTCTTTACTACTTTAAATAAATTTTACAAACTCGATTAAAAAGAAAAATAAATATATAGTGTATCAAGCTTTCAACAAAAGGAAATTTCCTTTTATCTTCTACAAGGTTTTCTATTTCAACTAGCGTAAATAAAGTCCTAAGTTGAGCACAGAGAAAGCACTCACTGAGTAAATCACATTTTCGACCTGGGCCACTTGTCAATCATTTCAATTAAAAAGTTGTTACGCTTTTAACACCAACTATCACTTCCGTAGCCCTTCCACGCAATTTTAGACTGATTTCCATCCTTCCATATTTTAGTCGAAATAGCAATATTCATTTGTCTAGCCACAAGCAATGGCCAAGGCGACTATAGATTTGAGGGGAAGAAGTAACAAAATAATGAAAGCAAAAGGAGAAGGCAATGTTAGCGGGGAGGCAAAAAAATATGCAATGTACCTATTGGAGAAAGGTCATCACTCTCCTTCGTTTTTCACCTATCGTTCTAAAACGAGGTATTTCATTTTCCTTGCAGGAACCACCAGTGGCGTTTTTAGCAAGCCGCTTTTTGTCATGAAACAGGTGTGCCAGGCTATCAAAACAAACTTATGCTTGGCGCCAAAACATGGAGCTCGATCTTTCAAGCAAGACAGGGCAAATAAGAACCATTAAGTTATTTTAAAAAGCGCGGAGTCAATTTTTAAAAATCATGTTTTTCAATGGTTTCAGCAAATCAGATGAGGAATTAAAGCATCCAGTTCAATTCTATTTTTGCCAATATAGAAAAATTTTTCAAGATTATCATCTATTTTAAAAATCTAACACTCAGAAAATTACAATTAGTCCAGAAAATATTTACTTTTATTAGACATAATAGGAAATATTTTGCTAGAATAATTTTTTTTTCGCGATGGAACTTAATTCTCACCCTTATTATATAAATTTATAAAATAAAGAACATATTCATTCATTTGTGGCACATTTAGATCACACAATTATATTATTTAATAAGAAAAATATATATAGGGAAGGACAACTTTTAATGAATGGAACTTCTATTCTTGAACAAAATTTTACAGAAATTCAATACTTCACTAAACGCATTAAATATAAACTTTCGTTTGCAAGTTAAGATAATAAAGTTTCAAATTTTCATCATAATTATCTTTCAAGATCAGTAAGATAAACTAGATCATTTTTCGTCATTACCAATATTAAACTTAATCTGTAATAGTTCTCCACTTTACTAATCAATTGAAATTAGTTTTTAATCCCTTAAGTTTAAATACTGTAAGCATTTCAATTCCTCAATTGATTTTCCGGAACAAAACATAATGGATATTCTTTTAACATGTGATCACGTTTCAATATTCCACAGAGAGAAGGATAATTATCACACAATTCCTGATTCATCGTAGTAATACATTTATTGTTCAAATAAATTTTTGAAAAACATACCAGCATTTTGAATGTTTTTAAGTAAATTCTCTCCTAAATGAATTATTATGCATTGATATCGTATTTTCTTTTTTAATATTTCTGTGTCATATCATTTTAATACATTATTAATTATATCCAATGCAAAATATGTATTAATTATGGAAATTTAACTTTAATTCATTTGATGAAGCAAGGGGAAAAATTAAAATTCTGTACATGGGCACGAATGTGCAGTGATACATTCAACTAATATTTTATTAAAAAATGGATTATCCATTTAAGAATATTGCCAGCAAATTTAAACAAATGCATACTTTTTGAGCTACAACCAATGCTGCAAACTAGTTTCGGTACAATATTTTACAAAATTTCTTTCAGTGTAATCTTAATATATTTAAATATAAATTTAAAGCAAATTCATTTAAATAATTAGCAGCAAATATATTTAAATATAAATTAAAAATATTTGCTGCTTTTAAAACACAAGAAGGCTTCTTCATAAAAAATTTAGAAAAATTTGACAATGTGTCTAATCTAAAAACTATAATTTGAACAAAATTATTATTATTATTCATTCAAAAATTCTAAATTCTTTTATTTCCTTGTGTTTTACAATGCGATACTAGTTTTTAGGAAATATTTTATATACATTAAAAATTTAAAAATTATAGATGTCTAAATAAGGAAATAAACTTCCAAAAGCAAATAAATAACTGTTAGCTACAACTGCTGAAGATATTTCACAGAAATGCTTAGTAAATGTATCATAAAATCCTAAGTATTTGCTGATGTACAAGCGACCTAAGCCATCTTCCTTCAGTGACCTACATCTCTATTGTAGCACAGACAAAGGAAATGATTTGCAAGCAAAAACCCAAGCGGCATTCCACATGGGTGTCATGTAAAGAGATACCCCAAGATAGCGCGCCGCATACTTCTGTGATTAGTAAGACTTGACGTTGGGAAACGAAATACGTATCTAAGATTTCTAAGCACTGGATTTCAATGGCGGAAAAGCATTTATGCTGGTATACATCTTCAAAAAAATCAACTTGGATAAGAAGGGCATTCAGTTAGACGTCTAGTTTTATAACTTTTTACGTTTTCATGGGTGAAATGGTGTGAATAACTTGATGTCAGCCTGTTTTTAGGGATTATTTTCAAAGGATATCTAACGTTAATACGGTGTGATGCCATAGAATAAGGACAAATCTTTAAAAGGCCAAGTGGGAATTTAGTAAACTAATATTTGAGAATAATTACGCAAAATGTATTTAAATATAAATTAAACAAATGGACATATCACTAAGTACATATTGAGGATTGTGTTCAATATTTCAACATGAAATGCATTTCAATATAATTATTGAATATATATTATATAATTATTTATATATATTCTACCATTGTTCTCACGCACGAATAATTACCGAAAAATTCAAGTTTTTAGCATGCCACATAAAACACAGAATGGTATAAAATAACTGAAATGAAAGTGAAAATTAGCATGAGATAAATGATGTCATAAAATTGTTTATGCTAATTTATATATAATTATCGTTGTATAGATTTTGTTTGATTTTCGGCAATTTGGTCCAATTAAATTCAATCGAAAGTCAAACTTATTAGTATCATGCTTCTATAAAATTTTTGTGTTTCAATTCACACTACAGTGACATATTACAATATATTATATTTCAAATTATTACTCAATACTTATGGAAGGAAAAAATTTCTTATCAATATTTCTGCTATATTAGATTCAATTTATTATTTTATTATTGAATTTTACCTATTCTACAACTGAGATTAGCTACCGAAGAATGAGATGGAGAAAATATTGTTTACCGTATAGATTACTTTTTCTTTGAACGCAAACTGCTTTTCATAATTTTAAAGAAATTAACATAGAATAACAGGAATCATAAGTATATTAGTTATTATAATTTACGTTATCAAAATTGTAAATTATATACTCTAGCCTAATATTCGCCATTAGCGATAATTTTATTTCCTGGAAAAAAAGAGATTTTTACATTTCTTTTGTGTTTATTTAGGATCATTCTTACAGTTTTTATACACAAAACATAAGTGGTTAATCAGAATTGTGAGACTAAAAGTTTAAGCTTTTTTTTTTTTTTTTTATTTACAACAGAAGAATTAATGTCTCACTATAGAAAGGAGAGAGAGAGAAGGTTAAAAAAATGCCCCTTAAAAACAATTTGTGATAGAAGTGCCTGACAAAATATATATCTGTTGAGCAATTTGTTTCGCGTCAAATTATGCAGAACTGGCGGCTGGACTGGTTAGCATCCTACTCTTCAGCTCAACTGTTCGTAGGTTTGAATCCTACCTATGACGTAGATATTTGTACTGGACTTACTTTAGGTCCTGGTCGAATTATCTGTCATGTACAAAAAGCGACCATAAAGCAACATCCAAATCAAAGCCATCAAATTAATTCTCGCGTTAGCAAAAATGACAGTAGAAAGACGAACTAACAACCTAAGTTCAGAATGAATCAGCCTTCAAGTGTAAAAATGATCACAACCTTAAATAAAAAAGTGATGCATTAAACTATTTCCATTCAAGGGAAGAATTTTTTTTTTCAAAAAATTAAGATTAATGCTTGTGAAAAAAAAATTAGAAATAATTAAGATTTATTTGCTTTCAATATTACACGACATTTTTAGGTATACATAACAGACTTACTTATTCATTGACTGGATTCATGTTTTTTTGACTGTTAACTATTTTAGGCACTAAGTTTTGTTAGTTGTGTCAAATGACGAGGTTTTGAAACCAGACATGGCATTCTACTTTCTAAACTTTCGAGATTCACGCGCTATGGTGAGGCATTCATTAAACTAGTTAAAGTGAGCATAGACCCTATCTCAATGACAAGTTAGTTTTTTTCTATACGAAATAGTGCTGCTTAAGGAAACAGGGAAAAGAGAATAATTTACATTGGGAATATTCTTTATATTTTTGATATTGTATCATTTTTATTTACTACAAGCTTCCAATATTGATATTGATAGTCTGGCACATAAGGAACAGACAGAATAGTCTCTGTTTAATGGCACATTCGTTCAAGGCTGTCTATTTCTGCTGACAGAAGTCACTAAACACAACCAGCCAGTTTGTAATTTTGAATTTTTGGGAAGTAGAAAAGATTATACGAAGAGATATTTTCTCCAAATTTTGACACCAATCCCACGAAAAATTAACATGATTAGTTAACTTTCAGCACGATAGTTTTCAGCTGCTCGGGTATCGAATTCGTGATTTCCCGAACATGGGTAATCAATTGTATTAAACAAATATCAAATTTTTAAAATATATGAAAATTTCTAATATTGTTCACATCAGAATGAGGGAAAAAAACATCAACACTATGACATCATGGAGAGCCTTAATAGCTCTTAACTGAAACAAAAATTAGGAACTCTATCTTAAATTTTTTTTTGAAATTTTGTCTTAAAACACTTCCTTATTTCCAATTTAAAAAAAAAGTTGTTAAAACTCCATGATCGTCAAACCAGAAGTATTCGACTAGTTTGTATGTAATAAATAATCAGGAATGAATCCACTGAAAAAATAGAGAGTTTTCTAGTGGTGATCCATCGATAATAATGGAAGCTCAAAGCATTTCCTATTAATATGTTATTCTTCACATGCCTTGAAAATTCCAATTAAAGAGCGTTGCGATTTGAATTCCTAACTATTTAATGGGTTTTGACTGTTCTACTTTTTAAATAACAATTATACGTTCCCTACAAAGGAAGGATTAAGTCAAAATACGGACACGAGTTTTCACTTAGACTATAATTTCTAAATTTAATCCAAGGGCTAAAATATGTGAATCATATAATGGAAAATATATCTTACACCGAATATTTAAAATAAATTTTATGAACATGACATCAAATAAAATACGTTTAATGGACTAGGTAAAAGAGAAATGTTAAATTTTGAAATGAACAGTTTATAGCGTTTAAATTCTAGGTTTTCGAATTAAAGTAATAATGATTCAACATTTAAAATCTCAACTGTTCTTAACTGGAAATTCTACCCCGGCTACAGACAAGAAACGAATCAACTCCGAAGAGGCGACAGTTTTCTGGTCTAAAAGTGCATTAAAAATTCTCTCTAAAGCTTGAATACATAAATCACGTGTGGAAAATGCTTTACGGTGATTTCCATCGTTCACGGAGCATTTAAAAATTCCATTTGGAGCGTCCCTCTGAAGCGAATGGATTGGCGTCATTTACGCGTCCAATCCCGATTGGTATGGTAGGCCGCGATAATTACCCTAGAAGTGATGGGCCGCTTACAGAAAACAATGGCTTTCGTTGGGTTGGCAACCATTCCATTTGGGTGCAGTGGGGCGTGAAATGTAAATGGATTGAAAGACCGCCTATCCAGAGTGAGTGACTGCTCTCCAATTCACGACAAATATTTACTTGTCGGGTCTTAAACACAATTTATCTTCAATGGAATATGTAAAACAAAAGAAAAATATTCCCGTCAAAACTATATTATTCATCTACAATCATCAAAATATTCGAATGATTTACCATATAAAATAGTAAGTCATACGCGTAAAATAGAAAAATTCTTTTCATTAAAGGATTAAAAGCGTTTTATAAAGTTTTAAGACTTTGTATTTAGTTATTTTGTTGTTGATATATGATTTTGTTGTTGATATAACCTAACTAAAAAACCAATAGTATCTTGTTATTTTTCGATAACCAACCGGGAAAATATTTCGTTCTCAAATTGGGAAAACATTGAGCTTAATACTGGCTGGCTTTTCTTAAATATTAGATCCTACGGAATAATCAACTATGCATGTTGAGAATACCATAGGATCCAATGATGTGAGAGCAACTCAGGTGTCGATCTCATAACTTGATTACGATTCAATAGAAAGAGACAGTTTGCTGTTTTTGATAGTCCACAAAAATACGTAGCTAGAAACATTGAAACAACCTTTTTTGCTATGCAGAGTCAGAGAAATTTTTTTTTATTTATTTTTATAAATTTTATTGTGCTTGATAAAATAATGATAGTTTAAATATTTCTAAATTAAAAACTTGAAAGTAAATGAAGAAAACTAATTTGCTTTTATCTTCACAAATATTAAATTTTAATTTAAATTAAAATATTATAAATTTTAGTGCATAAAATCGGACTTATTTAATAATCATTTAGAGTTAGATCTTTCATTTTTTTTCCCAACAGAATCAGCAGTTACATTTTGTAGGTACAAAGTAATGAAAGCACTTACTTTAAATAATGTGTGTTTTCAATAAAACAAAATGTTAACTTTAATATTTGTATTTATGAGAATCAATCGGTTAATGAGCCAGCCACCCACCCTCTCTAGTGGTCAGCGCACTTAACTGCAGATAGGGAGGTCCTGTGTTCGAATCAGGGTTCGGGCATGGATGTACTTCTCTCTCTCCTATCTTTGTTCTTTTCTTGTATGAATGGTTGCTTACCCTATAAACTGGTACTTATGGCATGTGTGAACTGATGAAGTCGGACTCTTCACCAAATTGCGGTTCAGTTGAAAAAGTGGAGCAGTGCACTCCATATTGCCAGCCTGGCTGACACTCGGAAAAAAAAAATCCGATAATGTAAGCTGTTTAATCGATATAAAAGATTCCTAAAAATTTTATAATTTTTTAATCTATAATTATAACAGTATAATGAGAACACACCCAATCAAGTAAACGGAGATGGACATAATTGCAGCACTAACTTTTTCATTATTCTAATAGACAAAAAGGTTTTTTTCAGTAAAAAAATAGAAAAACTACATTAGCTAAGTCAGATTACTACACAAAATCAGATTAATTTAAAAAAATGGGGTAACTATTTGGCAAATGAACTCAATCTTAGTTGTTATATGACAAATAAAGCACAATTAACATAACTTTCAGATATTTTGATGCATCACGCAAGAACATGATTTCGATTTTGAATTTATTGCTGAAAAATCAGCTTTGCCTCCACATTCACAAATCATGAATATTTGCACGTCAAAAATGAAATCATTAGAAGATAATTGATAATTTTGAACATAATACATTAAATTAGCATTCGTCTTTTGAAGGAAGATAAATATTTAAAAGGTTGGACTATAAAAAGGTGTATAGATGTAAACTATACTCTTTTTGAATCACAAGACACTGAGAAAAAGGAAACTCGGACTTTTGGCGGATTAAAGAATTCTTAGACAACAGATTATAGAAATCCATTTCTTTTGCCGAATTATAGTGCAGACTCGACCATTTCAGGGAAAATGAAAATTGATATCATTCTTTACCATTTCTAAGGCAGTTGAATATTTTGCAATTTTTTACGTTCTTGCAAGAAGCTTAGGCCACAAATCTTATTTTTATCAAGGAAACATGATTTAATATAGCACACACTGTTAAGTTGAAGACTAGAAAGCGAGTAATCAGTAGCTTTCTCTATTTCTCTCTCTGAATCATGAAAACCAAAATTTTACAATAAGTGTGAAATATAAATTGATATTTCTAAAAGAAATAAATTAAATAACTATTATAGTTTTTTTTTAATTATAGTTCATCATATTTAAATGTTTGATAATAAAAAATGCTTAAGAGATCAATATTTTTAACAGAATAATTTTAATATTCCTATTCTTTTCTCTTTTACGATTAATTTTTAAAGTAACGAATAAATAAAAAGGAATTATAATTGCAAGAAAATAAATCTACAGAAAACTAATGCATGTGACGAAAGTTGGTGAAACCACCAAAATACATCTTTATTAACAAATTAATTAAAAAAACTATATACTAATTAATTAGAATTTACTCAATTTTTATTGAAGTTAAGAATTTCAAACTCCTTGCGATTAAAAAGTATTTTTCAGGATTAGTTATTAACATTTAAAATATAAAAGTTTATCAAATGAGTCTTCAGATTAACCTTACAACATTCTGGTGCTCCATACAAATAACTGCAAAAGTTTTCAATTATTTACACAGTGTGATACCGTTTGCATCCAAAAACATTTCAGAGAATAAACATAGTTGAGTACTAAAGAGTTTCATATAAACAAATGATGGGGTTGTTATCAAAATATTTAACAAAACAGAAAATAGCAGTAACAACAAACTGAATAAATTGTAAATATCTCACGAAATATGAAAAAGATACCTGAATTTGCTGATTACTGGCGGCCATTTGCTGTGTTTGATTCATATGCATAGTGGTCGCAGAAGGAGATGGACTTGAACCAAAGGCTGGTGGTGGCGGTGTCACTCCGGGGGTTGACACACCTCTCATGAACTGACCTTGGTGGTGAGGTACAGGACTATTACTTGCGCTTCCATCATTCTGAGGATGGCCAGGAGATGGATCATTGTAGATGGGCAAGGGACGAAGGGAGGGAAAGGAGCGCTTTTGATCAGGACTGTGTGAGAAGGGAGGACGAGGCACACTGTTCATTTGATTTTGTTGCATTTGCAGAACTTGCTGTCTTCTTTTGTGCAACTCCATGTCTGATAAATGTTGATTCATATTTGCGGGAAACATTGGCGCATTTTGCGTTCCCATCTCTTGTTTCACCGAAGAAGCAGCGGCAGAGAAATTCTGCGGCTGGGAGAAGTTGATGGACTGGAAAATTCCCGTTGGGCTCTTCTGTATTGAGTTTATGGGAGCTGGCGAGTTATTCAGAAAGTTTGATCGGATGTTAGACAGTGGATCGGGGAAATTTTCAGAGCCAAAAGGAGACCTGGGATGACCAAGGACGAGCTGTTGCTTCTGCTGCATGTTCTGATGTTGTTCGGCCATTTGTTTTAATGTTTGCGCCGCTGGACTTGGTTCCGTCAATTTAAAATCAAGACCTAAGCCATTGTTAGGGACTCCTGGCATGTTTGGCGAAGTAGCGGAATAAGAGCCCATTCGACTGGTGCTGAAGCCTTGAGATACGTTTGAATTATTTGGCACGGACTGTGCAGCGGTACTGGAATTTACATTTCCAGTTTGGAAGTCAAACACAGTTTGTTGTGACTGGCTCATAGAAAACAAACCAGGACTATTGGCTGAATTCTGATAATGACTTGAAGGACTATTTTGCATTAATTTGTTTAAGCTCATAATGGGTCTCATAGCATCTTTCTCATCATCAAGACCTTGATTACTGCCTTCTTTAATGCCGATACTATCCACGAAGTTAAAACCATTGATTAAATCGGATGGATTGGTGAAGACATCGTCAATGATGTCCTTCAAAAGGTCAGGATGTATGACGTCATCATTGGAATCTTCTGGAAATCCAAGAGTTGCTAATGAATCAGAGAACCTATCACCAGCAGTAGCTGTCGTTGAAGATGTAGTATTTACATTGTTATTAGAAGTACTTTGTTCGTTATTCAATTCTGGTAAAGGAAGAGTGCCATTTACATTGCATTGAGGATAGTCTGTATCAGGTTCCTGCTTGCACTCAACATTTGTCCCAATGGAAGCCGCACTGCTCGTAGGGACATTGGTAGCAGGCAGTTGACTATTTCCGTCAGCAGTTATTGTTCCCGGTGTTGTGCAACCAGGACTAGCAGTAGCTGTCACAGGATTTGATGCCAAAGGTGAATTGGTGGTTTTAATAGAGCTTCCAGAAAGAGCTTGCACTGTCACATTTGTCTGTATCGTTTGCGGTAGCGTTGGTTGGGATATACTGGAATTCGAGAATTGTTGGACAATTTGAACGGAGAAACTTGGAATTCCAGACTGCTGGCTCGACTGACTTGTTGGATGGGACTGAGAAGCCGCTACCGAGTTACAAAACGAATCCGTCGATTGCCCAGTTCGAGGTATTTTGCTAGACTGCCCTTCATTTAAACCATCGATTGCGCAATCCAATAAAGGTGAACCCGCTTGACGTTTCAGCTTGGAATGATTCTGGAAGAAGAAAAAAAAAAAAAAAAAGAAAAATTAAGAAAATGTTAAAAAGCACAAATTTAAATATGATTTTAATAAAGCATAAAAGCGTAGTGATTTTCATAAACATGCATCAGAATATTTGGGATTAAGAAAAGCAAATAAACCTTATTTTCAATAAGATTTTTTCCCCAGTAATTTATTTTTACAGATAATTATGACTCTTATGGGTGTTGAAATTTTTTGTTTATTTGTATTTTTTGAAGAAAAAATTTGAGTACTGATAGAGAAGCAATTTTAGCAAACAAATGCAGCACTAAGCAGGAGAAAATTCCTTAGAAAATCTATTTTACGTAGAGAAATCAAAACGTAAGCGTCTTTCCCTACACAGTTTTTTCGAAATTCAGTGCATTTTTATTTAATAATTATTTGGCTACAATTTTTTTAATATTATAAAACACAAGAAAGGAAGTAACATACAACATTAAAGATTATCAATTCAATCAGAAAAATGCATGAAAAGCCATCGCATGTGTACAAAATCAGAAAGTTAGGGGGTGGGGAATTAAAGAAATTTCGAAAACCAGATTTTGCGATCAATAATTAATCATATAACGAAGCTCACTGCTTACAGTAGAAAAGTCATAATTTTAGCATTATTCTAAACCACATAATTTAGGGTACAAAACCTACAGTTTAATCACTTTAAACACGTGTTATTCATATTTAAATAACTTCCCAATCTCATATGAAAAGAAATAATATTTTTAGTAAATCAATACCATATTTCTTATACTTGATCCCTTTCTCATCTTTCTTTTTTTTAATCTAAAGTTATGCAATCTGTGAAGATTTCATATTTTAAAAAACTAAGTTAATGTTTTTAAAAACTACATTTGATTATTGAGCGCACTCCATGGAGTGTTTAATAGAGGAATTAAATTATGACGAGAAACACTAGGAAGTAAAATTAAGTCATCATATTATTTAACCATTACTGTGTTAGTGCACCATTAATGAAAGAACTTAGTAATTAAAATTGAACAAAAATTAATTCCGATTCTGTTGCAGTATGGTATCAAAAATTTATCGCCATAAATAAGCAGTGAATTTGTTACATAGGTAGTATTAAAAAACAATATTTGGGAAATGATTTTTTTATTAATTTTTATTTTACATTAAAGTAACAGAATCAGTAAAATTAAATAAATCTGGAACTCATTTTAAAAATACTGTCTATTTGCATGGGATTGAAATCTATCACGTGAAATGTCAGACCCCAATCAAAGTGTATTTATTCAGGAAAACAATTTTAATTTTATTGCTTAGAGATAAATTGGCCAAAGAACTAATAACGTCTTAATAAATTTTCTGATCAGCTAATGATTAGTGTCAAAACTTTTTTATTACAAATAAATTTCGAAGTTGCCATAAAATTTGTTCAAATGGAAATAGGCTATTCATTGATTAATATAGCCTTTAAATTTCAATGATGTAAAAGGCAACCTCTATTGGTTTTGAATCTTAAAAATTTTCAATATTATTCTTCCAAAAAGTTAGCTTATTAAAAGTAGGGATATACAAGGTATGTGCTAACTTAAGTTTATATTTGAGAGCAGTTTCTTTTTAAAATAATAAAGAGAGCATCAATAAGAATTGGGTAATGATATGAGATACTAGGAATTTTATGAAAAGTAAAAATTTCATTTATAACCGTCATAAGATGACATATACAAAACATTAATTGGTGGTTTAGCCTGACAAAAAAAGATAAAATACTGAAACATTTGTCTAATATTGACGTAAAAACTTAAGGATATTAAAAATAATTTTAATTATGAAACATAATAGTATCCTTTTAAAAAGGGAACATATTATTTAACTTATTCACATAAAAATATTAATAAAAAATTTTAATTTATATTTAAAATCTCTCATCACATTTGGTTATATTGATGCCATTTTCTATTATATTATTTAATTTAGAGAATGTTACAGTTGAGGCATGTTTGTGGAATTCAAGATGGATTAAAGGACTTTAAATTTGATTCAAGTATTTTTATTACCAATGAAAGTACCCATTGAATGGATCGTCAGGAATCCTAAAGCATGCCATATGGAAAAAAAAATTAAAAAAGAAAAGTTTGAAATAATATAACGTTCACTGTAAATCGTGCAGAATTAAAGGATGATAGAATTCTTTTAAATAGTCAAATCAAACACATGTCACAAATGCTTATTTTAATCAACAAAAGGAAAGGAGTAGCATTTTTAATTAAAATTTTTCCAATGTCTCAGCTGCTTGTTGAAAGATAAAAATCGCTTGGACAAGGTGGTGTCATTTCCGAAAGCAAGCAACAACCCTCCCAACAGTTCACCGGAAGCGACATTCGTGGTCGATCCGCTCCAATGCCTATACGCCCTGCCCTGGCCTGCGCGTTGGGATTTTATAATTTTAAGGATTTGTGTTGCGCAATGCTAGATAGAAAGTTAGATGTTTCCTGCCAGACAAGTGACAACAAAATAGTAATAGAGGGATGTTTGGTCACAGTAAAAGAACCAGAATCTTCTTTTTCTGGAGGAAAATGCTATGTTGTTCCACTAGATCATGAAGAAAGATCTGAAAGATTTTGTACTAGATGAGCAATAACAATTTAGGCAAGCGTTAAATTATTCGCTATCTTACAGAATGCCGAGCCCGGTTCAACAAACCTAATTTTCTATAATTTGATTTTTTTCAAAAGAAAATTCTTGACAGAAATCGCATTCATTGTCTATTAGATCCTCAGTATGTAAACATTAATAGCATTCTTATTTTTTTGCAATAAATGTAAGATAAATTTACGAAACACGACAACCTTGGAAATGTTTATCTAAGAGATTCAAATTTTAAGTAATGACTGTTAAGTGAATTTATTGTACAAATCATATTTTTTTTTAATTGAATATGTTTTTGATGAAGTTTTTTTCTTCCTTTCAGTCATTTTTTGTGTAGAAACTAGGTGCAGATAAGTCATTCTCGAGAAAGTGTGGTCCAAGGCACCTTAAGGTCTTTTATCACCTGGTGTTGCATGGAAGTTCGTTGGTAACTTGTGATTTGTCCTGGGCAATTACAAGGCACACTGTCTTAAGACGATTTGAAAATGTCTGCTGCAGGTCCAACAAAACACAGCAAACAACATGTTGCTTGAAAGACCATATGATCCGTGAGAATCATATGGTCTTTCAAGCAACATGTTTCAACAACATGTGAGATCCAAGATGAATTAATATGTATGTGTAAATAATGCAGAAATATCTTTTATTTATTTATTTATTTTTTTTTTTTTGCTAAGAGCAACTAAATACTAATTATACTAAAAAAACACAACAATAAATTATTTTAAAATGTAGTTAGATTAATTTTTAAATCGACGTTTACACAAGATTGTTAGAAATAAAATTCTATTACAAATTTTGAAGGATTTTAATTTCAACATCTGTGTAGCGAAATAAATTTTGTCGAATTAAAATACACATGCTAAAATCAAAAAATAATTCGTAAGTCTTCGATCAAATAAACAAAAAGATAGAGAACAATTGAAATCTACATAAATTCTATTTTTCAATATGGGGCAAAATAATATTAGAAAAAATATTATATTGTCCCATATATTTTTGAAACATTAAAAAACAATATCTACTGGCAAACAATCGTAATAATGTTTCCTCTTTTACGCGTGTTATATTCATTAAGAAATAGATTCAATAAGTTTTATTTCTTAACCTTAAAAAATGATTTAATTTATCTTCTGGCTAAAACCACACTGAGTTAATATTTCTATTAACTATAACTTAATTTTCGAATATTTTAAATTATCATGTGAAATAATTAAGGAAAAACTTTAGAATATAGTGGAAGAAAAATTTTTGGTTAATCCAGTGACTGAATAGAAATATTATTTTAAACATTATACAATGATGGATTTAGTCATAAAAATTTCCATTGTATTCCAGATAAATTAATTCTAAAGTGGATTAAGTTTTACTCTCGGAAAATATTGCATTTAAAATATTGTATTTATGCCCAGTAAAAAAAAAAAAAGAGAGAGAGAGACAGGTCTGTAATTGCCTTCTTGTGTATAATGGGAAATTTACTTTCCAGTTAAAAGAAAATGAACCGTAACAATATATCTCTTTGCATAATTATAATGTATATAATAGGCTATTTGTTTCAGACTTCTTAATTCTTTTTCTGTGAATGTGTTCATGCTTATAATTAATAATATGCTAAAGTGGTATAAGTTATTTTTATTGAAATAATTCAATAGACTTCCATTTTCGAGGTTTATGTGCAGAGACTATTTCAATAAGAATTCATAAAATGCTTTAAAATATACATGTACTTTTTGTGAAAACGAATTGAACTGAATTATATTTTTAATTCCATAAATTATATTATAACGTAATACTTTGATGAAAGCAATATCTTAGAATTCAATATTTTTCAATAATAGATTTCAAAACTTCTTAAGTATAGTCAAAACAGCACTATCACAAAATGTAGGAATTTTTTAAACGTAGCTAGAATTATCAGCTGTTTCTTTGGCTAATTCTAGTAGAAAGTTTCTATATCTTAACATAATTTTATTCGTATTATTTCTATTTGGAAAAGGAGGGAAAAAATAACAAGCATTTCAAACTAGCGTTCTTTGGAGCATAATGTCCAGAGTTCGATCCCAGCCGTTGTTGAACAACGGGAGATGGATGTTCTATTTCTACTTTCTACATGCAGGTCTATCGGGATGAGTGCTTGTGAGTTTTTTTCCTTTGCGGCACGTGACTGCAACCCACTATCTATGAAATTTAGAAAAGGGACGCCTAAATTATTTACAACAGCTTTTGGTCGTTAGGTTGCTATCACGTTAAAACAGTTCAAACTCATATTGCAAACGATAGTAATAGGAAATAACTAGGAAAGACTTATCACCATACAAAATGCATTTAAAGTATACTTAGATTAAATGTATTATTAAAATAATTCTGTCCATTTCTGAAATGTACACGTTTCATATTCGGAAAAAAGAATTTTCCATTGTTATCATTTTATTAAAAATGAACAAAATTTTATATAAAACAGACTGGTGTTGATTTTCTGTCTATTCTTATTCAAATCCTTTATCACTAACTTATATCTCTTTTTTTTTGTGGCTTTTTTATTCTTTTCTTCAAGTGTGTTTCTCCCAAATGATGTTTATATAAAAGACTTTTAAATTTAGTAAAATCTTGATACCTTATCAGTGTAAGTCATTGATAAACTATCAAAAAGTTTTACATGTTTTTGAAGTCATCTAAATTTTATCAACCTTTTTTTAACTGAATAATGTTTTCATAAAGAGTAAAAATAAAAATTTTTTTTCTTAAATAAGTATTATTAAAAAGGATCACATATTATATCTAGTATATTACCTAATTACTATTTATTAAGGGTAGTTTTTAGAGTTATTAAACACGCTGTGTTTGTGAAAAAAAAAAGTTTAAGGAAATAAAATTTATTCCCTTGAAATAATTCATGATTGTCTAATTTTTCGAAGTGTAAAATTCAACAAGCAAATTAATAGACTATTACAGTTCATTAAAAGTCTATGCATTTTTTATACTTATTTTATAATTTTTCTCATCTTATTTTCTTTTATATACGAACGATATAAAAACTAAATTTTGTAGAATAAAAATGTATTCCACAATGTTTTGCCCGAAAGAATATGAAATTTGTTGTTTTGAAATCCTTTTGTTATTAGAATTTTTTGTTTTGAAATCCTGTTTTATTTAAAAATTTGATAAAAAAAAAGGGATTTTCAAAATTAAAACTTTACCATCGCATAATTAAAAATTACTCCAAGATTTTATTTCTCCTTATAAATTATTCCCGAATAATGAAGCAGTTTGCATCCCCGAAAACTAACGAATCTTAGCTGGGATGTAACTGAACTTTAACTGATGATTGAAATGTTAAGATTCATCAGACACAGTCTCAGGATATTAATTCAAGTTGTTAACAAATGTCATTTAACTGACTTTAACGTTGTTAAAAGCTGTAGGGCATTTAGAAAATTAATCTAATGCAAGCTAACAAATCTACTTAAGCCATAATTTCTAGTAGCATTTGCTACGTCACAATTTCTCTCTTCTCCCGTTATAATATTTTAATTAATATCAACGTAATAATTTATGCATGAAAGAATTTCAAAAATATGTACTGTTTTATAAAAATTACAATTTTTCACATAAAATAAAATTTTGTTCAGTATGTATATATAAACACTGCAATTTCTCTAGAAGGAGTTCTATCAGCAAAAAAGAATAATTAGATTATTTGTAGCTTTTATATTTCCTTGATGCACTAACAAAAACTTAAAATAATAAATTTCCCAATAACTACGCAATTAATTAATATAATATCTCTGATTTAAGTTTTTTCACATACACGCATAAATAAATTTAAATCCATACAAGAAAAAATTCAATAAGTTCTTTACATAGAAAACATTTCAATCGAGAAAATTATAACAGAAAAACATTGATTATTGTTATAATTAAATGTGCTATTTTTACATAAAAATTATTTTTAAATTGTGAAATAAGAAATTCAGTGAAAACTATTTTTGAAGATAAAGATTTTAGCATTAAGATAATGAGACTGATGATATGCGAACAGAGGAAATTAATATGGAAATTATATATTATATTTCAAAGAAACCAGCTCATCTATGTGTGAATAATTACAGTAGTTATGTACAATTATGTTAATAAAGTAAACAATATGAAAAATAAGCTATTGGCGAACATTCTTTCATCTATTTTAATTATATTTATTAATCACAAGCATAATTATTTTTTTGCTGTCAAAAAACCGTCTTCTTATGACGAGGGGGTATAACGCTCGTCAAATATTTTTGAACGGCACGTTTGCAGAATTCATGTAATTAACTATCGAAGATTAAAACAACAAATAGTTAATAATTCCTCCTGGAAAAAAGTAACTTTAAAGAAATCAGTTGCAGGGAAAAGTAAAATTTAAACATTTCTTAATAGGCAAGACTTAATAAAATCATGCTTTTGCATTAAGTCTTAGACATATTATACAAAAACCAAGAATAAAAATATAACAAAATTTAGTTTTACGAGGGGAAAAAAAAAAAAAAAGCGCGAATAACGAATTAAAAAAAAACAATAAAACATTTCCCCCAAAATCGTATCCGAAACAAAAATCTTTGTACCTAAACATGGAATTAGCAATTAGGTGGAGAAACATAAAGAATTCCTCTCAACAGCAGGCAGATAGACGACAAGTTTCAGTGAGTATCCACTCTACTTAAGCGGGATCAATAAAAGCTCTTCCAAGTCTTCGGTAAAAAGGTACAACAAGAGCTTGCAGATCAACAGTTTAGAATTCATTTCTTTTAATTAAATATTTTTCTTTTCTCTTCCGAGCAACAAGGATTGTTTTTTATTTTTTCCAGGTTTCAGATGCAAAGAGTGAGTGAGTAGAACTCGGATTAAAATAAAGCAGTTGCCAAAGTGTAAATGTAAAGAAATTAGCAGTGGTGCGAGCCTGCCGGAATTTAGAGATAAACTGAAAAGTACTAAAATGCCTTTATTTATAACTTTTTATGAAATTAGTTTGTTTTTTCTTTTGAGCAAAGAAAATCAAAGATTACACATTATTTTCATCCTAGATTCGAATTTAATTTTCATAGAATTTGTGTTTAAATGAACGTTTCTTAACGTAGAACGTGTGTTTAACAGGCGTATAAAAACTTGTGGATTTTTTTTTCAATGGTTTCAAACCAGATTTGAAGCAAAAACTAAAAGTACGAGTTCATAATCAGTCGCACTGTCAATAAAATTAAAAGCAGTCAACAAAGTTAAACATACCAGATTCTCCGACACTAGTAAAGTTTTTATAAAATTAAGGGGGAAAACAAAATATTTTTTATTTACTAATTTAGGCATTTTCTTAAATATTGTTTTTAATACATTCATTTTTTAAAACATGATCACAAAATGTACCAATTCCATTTGTAAAAACATAACACTTAGGAAAAATTATCATCACAACTTTTTGATGTAAACTCATGGGAAAAAAAAAAAAATATTACACACACACATACACAGAAGCCAAATGACAAATATCAAAATTTTCTAACTCATTATATTCTTTAAACATTTAATTTTCTAAATTCCAAAACTTGTTTTAAAAAACTCTGAAAATAAAATATGAGATGATATGAAAAATTAATGTTTTATGTTTTATTTGCTATTACTTAAACTATAGACATTTTCATCAATATGAATTTTAAGAAATTTATCACGGAAAAATTATAATTTTAAAGAGAGAACTGTACAAAACATAACAATCGAAACATTAATACAAGAATATCTTCTGCTCTGCTCATTACAAAAGATAAACATTAAAAGCTATTATTACAGAAAAATTACTGACGATCTGAGTCAATGAAAAGTTCAGCCTAGACATTCGTTATAGTGAGATTTTCGTTACGAAATGTGAGTAATAATTATCATTAAAATTTTCAAAATAAAAAAAAATAAAAATGAGAAAAAGAATTTTAAATATCCCTCCCTTTGCAACAAATTAAAACTAGTAATCTACAAAGTGTGAAGATTCATTTCAATGAATTAAATTTGCCATAGAAAGAACAGCTGTACAAAAGAAAGGGGAGGAATTTTCTAGCAGCTGTTTTCAAATTCATCATGCTGTAACGAATATAATAAAATAAATCATTTTTTCATGCAACATAATTCAAATGAACAAGGCTTCATTTTACTTCAAATTAATTACGTTCTTTTCTATTTTGAAATAATTTAATTTTATGCAATAATTTTACTACTTGACGGAGATTAATAAATTTAAAATAATAAACAAAATATATTTTATAAAAGCTAAAAACATTTAACTATAAACCAAATTTAAATGCACAGCAGTATTAAAAACAATGATAGATAAATTTAACTCAATTTTCCGCTTGAAAAAATAAGGAACAAATTCGTAAGCAACAAAGAAATAAAAATAAGGGAAGAATAAAACGAAAAATTATTTCCACACCACCTAATATTATTGCAATATTAGTCTCTCTGAAATAGCTATTATTTTAAATGCTTCAATTAATCAACTATTAATGAATTCCTTTCAAGCATCATCGAATAAGAAAAGTCTCAAAAAATATTAAAAAACGGATAGAGGCCTCACGGAATCAATTAAAAAAGATAATAAAAATTTCAACGAATAAAAAATAAATACAAATATTAGGGTGCTGACGAATAACTAAAATATAAACATTCTTACACATAACTGAATTCTGATGTATAAAAGTGATTACAAAGTGAATTCAAAAATTGAATATTAAATTCAAAAAAGTGTTAGAATATATGAATCATCACAATTTAAAAAGAAAAATAAAGAAATGGGGTTGCCGGAAATTAATTTGTAGAGCATATAGTACAATAACAAAAGGAAGATTATACGCTTTACGAAATTTTACGAAAAATTTCCATCAAAATCCATAAAGTAGAAAATGCTTTAAAACATTAAAGAAAGTTGTATATAGTAACAAGTGGAATATCTGTCACGTAATAAAAAAACTGGAAACTCATTTTAATTGCTCTTCTGGTAAACATCTTTTAAAAATGTTAACTAGCAAATTAACTAGAATCGTTATTTGTTCTAAGAGTACCTGCCCTTATCCCTGTTGTAGTATGACTTGAAGTAAATGCATTCGACCGGATAAAAAAAAATAATAATAAATAAATAAATAAATAAAAAAAAAACGAAACCCTTGGTAACATGCTCATAAAACCAGCTAAAGAATAGAAAATAAGACACACTCAGACGATAGGAAAGAAAGTTAATGAACCTACACCCGGTGACGTCACTTCCTGCCATATCTCGCAAACCTGGTATATAATGTTTGCTTTGCGGACCTCCTTTCAATTTTTTTAATTCGGTATAAGGGGGAAATGAAGGAATTGCCTAAGGAAGAAACGAAATGTGTCTTGTGACTTTTAAATCGCGTTTTTTAGACACACACACAAACAATTCGATAGGCTTATATAGGAAAATACGCATAGCTTTCTTTCAAATCGATAGATGATAACAACAGTTAAGTGGTTTAAACTGTCACCCGCCATATCTTCGCTTTAACACTATGTAATTAGAATTCGCTTTTCTTGGGAATATACAACTTTTTTTTATATATATACGAAGACTTATGAGAACAATGACAATTGGCGAAAAAGACTCAGAAGGGAAATGGAATATTTTATGAAATCCAAGTCTCATTAAATTAAGAAATATTCAGAAAAATTGATGAATTTAGTTTGGAAGACAGCATTTAAGTAACAGATAAAAAAGAATAGAATGCGCGCTATTTAATTTACTTAAGTGTGCAAGGTGCAAATGATAAACGATGTAAAAACACCAAAAATGTAGCGCCTTATAAAATATAATAAAATTTAAAAGTAATAAATATAATAAGAACAGAAATATCAGTGTAAAAATTTCTTGGTCAGTAATAAAAAATTAAACAATGGGAAAATATACCAAGATAACATGTAATTTATTTAAGAGCAAATTTTTGAAAAATAAAAAAAACTAAAATTGTTTTCGTTCTTTTAATAAAAGGATAAGTTAGCCACATGTTAGTTTGCATACATCGGTATAAATGTAAGGAATTAACAATCTAACTATGCTCAAAATGTAATCGAAAATACCGTGGGAATAATTATCACACATTTATTTAGAAAATAACAGATTTAATGTGTAAAATAAAACTTTCATTCCAAAATAATACCTGTCTAAGTGAGAGATCATACGCAATTACTTGTAGAAATGTTATCTTAAGATAATAGAGCATGATTTGTGGAATTACAGAAATAGATGCGTCAACAAAAATACAGGAAATAAAGTTTAATTTATAAAACTCATCAAACCAGCAGGAAACAACTCTCTTATCGCAGCATTTATTTCTTCAAAACGTTCTTTTTACTTATAGGCTTCATAGCAAATATCCACGAATAATAGACGCATAAGATGTGACTAAAAACGAGAAATTAATGTAATTCCTTAGACAAAAATAGTTGAAAAAATACGAGCATGAGTCATTGAAATACACGGTGCGCTAACAAAGATTACTTGATGAATTTTCATTTGCTAAAATTCTTCAAACCAGCCAAAAATTAATTATAATAGCAATTATTTTTGCAAAATTTTGACTTTAAAATTATTGTTCACCTAGTAAAATAATGAATAATAATTGAGTGGTTTATTATGCTAATATATGTTACTATATAGATTAGCTGACTCCACAGTTCTTTAATTAAAACTATAAACTATCTAATAAAGGGGAAAAATTTATAACTACCTTAATAATTTTTACCTTCCTAACTAGACGGCCGAAAAGATTTTGTTTTCTAATTTTCACTTCATAACGATTCTCTTAACGGCACTCAAATGATTTAGAAAAACATGCAAAATTAGATTTACCAGCAGCAAGACGCAGTAAATGCATAAAATAATTATTGTTTATATATGTTCATACGTCTTCAAAACTATATTAATCTGCTGTCATAAATATAATTCTTACATGACTTTATTTGAGAATGGTTGAACAAAAAATTGTTTATGGTCATCGTTTAAGAACTTTGGTTCCAAACAAATCAATCTAGCTCAATGATCAATCGAAAGATAATCATTGAAATTTTATTTCGATTATTATTATCTGATTCTTTGAAAAGAACATCGTATGTACCTCATAAGTGAAAGCTACATAAATAAAGATATGTATATATTGAGAATGATGAAAATTTTCATTTATAAATACTGACTCATTTATAAAATCAAAGTCTTATTTTAATGTACATATTTTTTCTGTAATATAATTTTCGTGAGTATTTGAAATTATATTACTATCAGCATTTCTTGAAAAAAAAACAGTGATAGTTAATCATTTCCTAATTTTCATCATTTCAAACTTCAATGAATAAAATTTTAGAAATTTTTTTTCCAGTAAAACTTTTTCCAGTTAAATTTTATTTTTTAATAAAACTTGAAATAAAAAATCAATTATAATACTATCCAAGATTTGAATCACATTAAATGACGAGCTTACACATATAGGGCATAGGATAAGGAGAATCGGAAAAGTTAACCCAAAGTCCAGTCAAGTCGAACTGGCAGCCGAAATGTTAGCGCTCTGGCCTTCAGTTCAACAGTTAGAAGGTTCGAATCCCACCTTGGACTTAGATGTTTTCAGAAGTTAGGTTTAAAGCATTCACTTTAAACTTTAAGCACTTCCCGTGCAAAAAATGACCATTATGCGCAAAGCAAAACAAAAAACCAAAATCCAGTACAATAAAATTTTCACTCACGCTAAACTTTCGACTATACGAGAGTCCATACACTTTTATTAAAATAATTTTCTTTTGTATTCATTTTTTTATATATAAGCACTTTAATAAAACGATTAAATCCTCCTGGATTCATATATTAATTTGTTACAGTGATATTGAGCCTGATATTCATAAAAAAAAACAACCAACATATTTGTATCTATATAAAAATATAAAAATTCATAAAAGAACCTAAAAGTAAGGAAACAAAATTAAAAAGTTAAAAAAAAAAACTTTTCAGTCAGTCTTTTTAATTGCATATTTGATTCAAAAATAAATTTAACAGAAACTATTTCTAACTTGTTAAATGGTAACAAATTCTCGGCTCAAGGGGGAAATTTTATTCGAATTTAATGCTTAAAATTGAACTAGAAATAGTAAATAAAGCGAAGAAAATACTCGCGTGGGTAGAAAAAGCAGCAGTGAAAAAGTACTCACCAATACCATACGAGTCATTCTAACCCGATATACTGAATGAACTAGAATTGGTGATTCTAGAGTAAATGCTCAGGGTGAAAGGCAAAAGTGATTGATGCATTTTCTCGCATCAATCCATCAATCCCGTTGGGAGGCACATCGGAAAACATCAATCACTAGAAAGGCGGGGTATAAAGGACCTTTGTGTTTTCTTACGAAAATCATCGCCTTTTTTCTTTCGTCCTTGTTTTCCGGTTTAGTTTGTTATATTTCTTTCCAGATATTTAATAACAAATGATAATCAAGCGATGAAATAGTGTATGATTTACGACTAAATAGTTTCAACGTTTTTTTTTAAGAATTAAAATTGTTGTTTGATAAGAATAAATAAATTTAATATTTTTCAAACGAGATGAACAAAAAATGAAAAGCTATAAATTCCTAGATTAGAGCCACCCGTGAAGAAAGAGATCTCTAAGAACCTTCATTCTTCCATATTTTTTTCAAAGGATATCACAGGTACATTGATATTCTGATCATATAAATTTCCTTTTCTATTTCATGATAAAAAATATTTCATTTAATAATCGTACAAATATTCCTGTACCGAGTCATTTTTTAAGTATCTGTATTTATATTCTGTATATTTTAGAGTCAAAAAATCTATCATAAGGAAAAAAAAAAGTTTGTCTAAACATGAAAATAATTATCATGAAAATATCATAAATTTTGATTATCATGAGTTTTATTATTTTTGGTAATAAATTGAAATGTAATTGTAAAATTATTTTTGTTTGAAATTTACTCGTTGTTCCAATTAATTTAAAAATTTATTAAATCATCGTTTAATAATTAGCATGTCAATTTATTAATTATATTATATTGAAAATAAGAGTAAAAAATTAAAGTTAATAAAGCTTAATTAAAAATCTTAATACTTTGTTACATTATTTTTGTACTTTCTGATCAAATTTACAGGAAAGAGTTAAGCGAATCTCTAATCGCAAAATTTGAAAGCATTTCAGAATTTAATTTTAGATTTGAAAACATTTGTCTTTATGGACATATATAGCTCCTGAGAAATAATTTCTCAAATTATATTAAAAACAAAACTACCAAATTATAAGCTGACATCATAATAATTTTTATGTGAAAACATTTATACATTGTAATTAACAGATTTAGATTATATTCTTTCATTTTATTTATATATTTATAATTAAATTGAATATTTACAAAAATTTGATGTGTAAGAGGATAGTTTGAAAATAGTAAATAATCAGATTTTATTTACAGTTCAATTTTTCAAAAAGTTAATAAAAAATACATAAAAAGAGAAAAATAAAAGGCAAAAAATTACAGTTAATTTGAGATCTTTGAATAATAATTACGTTCAATTATTATATCCTATTTTACATTCACGTTTTATTCTTAGAATATTTAAAAAAGACACAGTGGATTAAATATGAAGAAATGAAGGAAATTGGCTTGATTTTTTTTTCGATCGGTAGATACTACTTCATTGAAATAATGTGTGTTGCAATTTATTATTTTTAATTTATTTTCAAAAATAAAATTCGATAGTTATTGTTACAGAGCTTATTTATGTTTTATTCTTAAACAAAAATTGTTTGCTGAAACACATTTAGTAAATCAATGTCTAAGGTTTTTATTATGAAATCTAATATATAAAATATGAAATGTTTTCAAATGCAATACAAAGTGTTATCATTAAGCTAAATTATTTTTAAGCAACCGACCGTATTTTGTTTACAAATAAAAAAATTATTTCATTTTAGTGTTTAAGGAATTGTTGCGGTTTGTTGCTGTTTCAGAATTTTGAAAAGTAATAGGATTTTTCTTGTCATATATTTCATGTTATATTTACCAAAACATAATTTATTTGATTCAGTGCACGCCATTGGGAAAAAAATATGATGCAACAAGTGAAGCATACTGGATGTTATTTTGTTCGATATAACTCTGTTTCTCTCCAAAATAATTAACCAGTTGAATTTTATTTAAATAAATTTTTAACCTGTATGAATCATTTATTGTTATTTTTATCA
Organism: Latrodectus geometricus; assembly: GCA_026290005.1. Classification (NCBI taxonomy): domain Eukaryota; kingdom Metazoa; phylum Arthropoda; class Arachnida; order Araneae; family Theridiidae; genus Latrodectus; species Latrodectus geometricus. The sequence continues at coordinate 444,271 of JAPDSC010067557.1, forward strand.
CTTCTTAGTATTTATTTTTTTTAGTAGTTTCTTTATTTGCCGATAATAATGCAATATATTTGTTTTCTGTTTAACGCATATAACTTATTTCTCACATTTTAAGAAAATGACTAACAGTATCATTCAGTATATGCCTTATTATGCAGTGTTGGATGAATTTGTATTTCAAATTTTGTTTTATTTAGTGCGAATCATGTTTTCAATGACATGTTTATTGTTATTTAATGAAAGAAAAACAAATTTCTTTTCAAGGTGTTACTTCTTTCAAATTACGTTACGTACACGTTCCAATCAACGATTTTTTACCTAGTGGGAACTAGTACACTTAATTTGTTTACAAGCTCTGATTGTGTGTGTGTGTATAAAAACTATTTTTCATCAGCAGCGTTAATCTATAAAACTGTTTTCAACGATATTGTTCAACTTGAGAAAGCATTCCTATCAAATTAACAGGGTAACTGAAATATTTTAAATCAAAGGACGATGTAATTCACTAACACAGAAGTCATTTACCTTTTGGTCGACACATTTTAATTTCAGCAGACGATATTTTAAACAATGTGGCTTTTCTTCTGCCTCATAAAGCTTGTTGACCTTAAATGAATAGAGGTCATGCCTGATCAAAAATGATTGTGCGCGAGCACGCTTAAGGTGTTGATGGTATTGTAATAGGTGAAAAAACAACAATTTCATGTGCCTTACAATAGTGCCTTGTTCACGATTCCGAATAGAAAAAGATTTAATTTCTCAAATAAGTGGCAGGACGCATTCGCAGATGGATTACTGGAGTGATGCTTACGGACGAGCACCTTAGAATGTTTAATTCGTGATTAAAACCAGTCTCGCGTGTGTGAAAAGCTCTGCTGAACGCATACGAGCCTATACGCCATGAAGAGACTAATTTTAGGCTGAAATTTCTGTAGGCAATGTAACTACGTTTGGAACGATAAAAGTGCAAAAGAAGTAGCCAGAACGACGAAAAATCATTGTTAGAAAGTCTACGCGACATGTTCATTCATATAAGGCTATTTTTTTTATTTCATCGATACAAAATGAATTAAGATGGAATTTTCGTTATAGCGAAAAGCTGACATTGCTTTAGTATTTTAAGCAATGTTTTTTCAAAAATTCGCCTACTTGCATATCTGGCTTCTAGCTGTGTATAATTATTATATTAAGTATTACCGACTGCTCAATACTTACAAATGAATAGAAATCGAGTATTATGATTAAAATCGTGTATGGTTTGTAACTTTAACTTTGATAAATATTTGTATATCAAATTTAAGATAAACCACTTTCAATTTGTGATTATAATCATGCATTCCCAATCAACCATGTATAAACAGAAAAACTTTAGTGTTTTTTGTTTTTTTAAGAGAAGTTATCTGCGTCAATCTCTAGAACAATGCGAATTTAAGAATAAGATAATTATAAAAAAACTATCATTTCTATTGCTGCAACCAGTTCAGGCAGATTCTTAGTGATTTAAAATGTGGTTTAAGTAAATTATCTCCATAATAATTTCTTTCAAAACATGGAAAAAAGAACTGAAATCTTAAGTCTTTGCATTTAAAAATGATAAAAAATGGAAAAACCATGAATACCAAATATTTTTAGTAATTTATGTTAATGAGTAATATTTAAAAACATATTTATACACAAATATATAATACATTAAATCTGGATAGTTTATAAGATTATATTAGTTTATGACGAAGAAATGAGAAAAAGTGTTTAAAGAGCTAATGATAACAAATCAATAAACTGCAAGTTTGTTCTTTTAGATTGAATTTTCTTTATTTTATTCAAATTACTTAAATGCAATAAATTATCGTTTAAAACAAAATAAAATCCAATCTAATTAAAAATGAAGTCAATTCCCTAATAGAGTTTTGATAATGACATGCATTTACCGTGGTAACATCAAATCTTTTATAACAATTTTTTAAAATTTTTTCTAAATTCATACATAGAAAATCTAACAAAAAGAAATTAATTAAAAAAAGAAATAAAAATAATAAAAATAAAGAAAATAGAGTTTTTTGTTATTTTTATTTCTTTTTTTAATTAATTTATTTTTTGTATAAGATAAAGAAAATAGAGTTTCTTTATTTTTCTAAAATGCTTCTTAATTTTATCTGTTAGATTCATTAAAATAATATTTAACATTTTAAATTTTTTAAAAAATTATAATCAAGAATTAAAGTAATTTCAAATTCAAAAATTTTATCTTTTTTCTTGTGAGAAAATCATAAAGATAAATTATATTACAGATTTACTGATTCAAAAGCAAAGTTTGGCACATAATATTTCTTTAAGGTATACGATAAAGTATCACTAATTTTTAAAAACAACTATTGTATATATAAAGTAAACCACTTAACAAAATAAAAAGTTTAAAAAAATATTTCAATTACTGACATGAAGAAAACATTGTTCCAGCTTTTTTGGTAGTTTTGATGGTTCGAATAGTGTTTTGATACACACATTTGTGCCACAAACAACACTGAGTATAAATAACGAACATATTTTATAAATAAGGTGCTAAAATGTAAGTTAACCCATCATCTATATTTAAGTAAAGATAGAAAACCTAAGCTTAACATTGTTTTCAGAAAAATAAAAATTACATAAAATTGATCCTTCTCCATTATATTTATTTTTGAATCTTTTTTACGAACCCAATGCAAACAAATGCAAGGATAACTACATAGTAATTTTGAAAAAAGGTGCGAAGCGTCTTTCATTCCCAACACGTAGCACACGACTCTGTATTCAAAGTGAATTCACGATTTTTGGCACGAAATAAGCCCGCAGACGATAAGGTAATAACAAGTTCCTTGCAGAAGTACTCATTCGCTAAGAGACATGGTATGTTTAAACGCAATTCGAGACATGAAGAAAAGTGATGGGGAGGGAGTTTTAACCGGTTCAAATTTACAAATTTTGAATGAGTTCAATTATGCCCGTAAAAATGGCAAAGGAACCACCACGACTTAAATAAACGGGAAAATACGCAGGCCCAGTTCCAGGTAGGCGAGAAATGCATGTCTTCACTTCGGTTCGCCGCACATGCTAGAAATTTAAATGACCGGCATTCCTTGTTATTACATGCCGCTTCCTTCGAACAATTTGGGTAGAGAAAAGGCGTCATGGAAAATATTACTCAGCTGGTTATAAATTTGAGCCCTTGTGCCATTGATATCAGCATTATATGTTTTTATCCCTTTCCTGGAAAAATCCCTACAATGGATAATTTACTCAATTCTTATAATTGACAGTAAATATACAAACGTACATATGCATATAAATTCCCTCACTTAGAAAAATTAAAATTATTTAATTTGAAGGAGTTTCATAATGATTAAACCCTGTGTTTTTACTTCATCTAATCCAGATCAACATTCTTCGTTAAATTAAATATAATTCCTGCTAAGCAATTCACTTGTTAGTATATATTAAGTAAATTTATATAGTTAGGTAAATATGTAGTTTAAGAATTGGTATTTTCTTTGTAATTTTCGTTTTTAACGTGTTTAACAATTTGTAATACGTGTTTAACAATCGGACATTTTGATTAAGAGAAAAGACAACAACATTAAACTATATTAGTCTTCGGTTTTTTAAAATATTTGAAATATTGGAGAAAAAATATTTACATTATCGCATTTGTAAATTAATGAATTTAATAAATTTATGTAACTGGGTAAAAAAAATCATAATAAAATTACTTGTAAATATCAATCATTCATATAAGAAAAAAATTGCTTGCGAATATTTGTATTAGAGGTGAAATAAAATATTAAAGTCACTTCGATATCATTATCTTCATTTTATGGTACAAAGGTGAAAAAGTTAAATTAAAAAAAATAACAGGAATATATCTTTGGAAGTAAATACAATAAATATTTGGCCTAGAATATAATTTTTTCGATTTTAGGTAATTTGAAGATAATATAAGTAAATTTAGCCTGCATAAATTATTTTTAAAATTAGCAAAAATGTTTCACACTTAAAAAAAGCAATTTCAAAAATAAAGTAATTTGCGTAAATTATAATAAACGTGAAGTAAATTTTGACATTCTCTATATTTTTATTTAACTTCAATTATTCTAACTTTAACTAGGTGAAAAGTATAAAAGAGCTTTTCTAATTACACAAATAAGAATTAAAAAACCAATAATTTACCGTCTACTAAGCAAATGATTTCATTTATTTCATTGACTAAAAAGAACGACATAAATCATTTCAAAAATAATAACAATTTCAATATCAAAAAGATTTATTTTCTATTTTTTCCAAGAGCTAATTATAGATGGAACACAAAATATCCTTTTCGAAATTCAAATAAATTCATCAACTGTTTTTTTTCCCCCCCTCTTTTCAAAAAATGAAATCATGATAAAATTGCTGCCAGAGAGGAAGAGAAGCACGTGTTTTGGACAGGATGTCTCAATTCAGATTTTGTCGCTCAACGGTCACTTTTCCCGATTCTGAGAGTTTAATTTAACTTAACAAAAACGTCGATCGCGTAGAAATAGTAACTAGTCGTGGCTGGACTCTGTGACAGAGAACAAAGAAGTTGAAATCGCCTTATCAACCGGAAGTAGTCTAGTCTTCTCTAATGAAATGCTCGATTTCTTCTTCCTGGCTCCTAATTTTGAGCGAGACATATTTTGTGTTTTAATGCGGGATATTTTCAGTGTATTTTGAAAAACGGTGGCGTTCATATAAAACCGTCTGATACGGGATAATCTCGAAACTCATTTACCCAGTTTGTAGAGAGAGATGGAACCAAGCTGACAGCACGAATAACTTCTTTCCCAATGGTGAATTCTTTCCCAATACTGAAAATCCTTTAATGATAAAAAATATTATGACATCAGCAGAAGTTAATTTATGACAAGGTCCGATTAATATATTGGATGGGTCACGGCGAAATCTGGTTTGTCGCTCAATGGTCAGTTTTTGCACACGAAACCTAATTTAAACTGAGACCTACAATTTAAAGTGGATTCTGAACTATTAATAATTCCACGCGCAAGATGGAAAATGAACCCACAAACTGATGAATCGAAGGCTTGAGCGCTAACCATTTGGCTGTAAATTCGGCAATAAAATTTGGTGATCTTTTTAAACAGCACGTTTTTTAATCTACATACATTTATCTTATTTAAAGATACTTTTATTGCATAGAAACAAAAGTTAGAAATACATCATTAACATTAATAAAAGAAAAATGAAATTTAAAGTTCAATGCGTCAACACTCTAGTTATCAGGTTCATATTACTAATTAATAAGGACCAAGTTCGTAGCTGAATGGTTGGTTGGTTGGGTTTTGTGGCGCAAGGTCCAAAAAGGACAAGCTGCGCCAAAAAATTAAATTTTAATGAAAAACATTATCAACAAAACCCAAATTCAACATTAAAAATTTAAAACACAAAAATAAATGTATATATTTAATTTAAAATCAAAATAAGTATAAATAAAATAGAAGTAAAATTAAATTCATAAAATTTAAATAAATTGAATGAAACCAATTTCG
>JAPDSC010067557.1:449829-550426 GCA_026290005.1 Latrodectus geometricus
AAAAAAAAAAAAAAGAAAACGAAAAAAAAAAGAAAATTGCTTTTGAACTAGAAAAATTTTTCCGATCATATCATTTGGGCTTTTTACAAACTAAACACACTATAAATTCACAAAAAATTAATAGTTTGAAAGAATTCAAAACAATATTTTCTAATCATTTAAATATTTTAGATTAATTTTGTAAAGAAGTATTTCTTTCCAAAATAAATACGCCTGCCAGTCAAATTTCCACATTGGTGACATACTATAATTTAAACATATCAATGTTCTATAAAACAAAGTTATTTTCTGGTCTTATGAGTAAGTAAGGCAACAATTAAATGTATAATATGAGGGTGATACACATTATTTTACTTATTAAGATGAATAATTTATTATCTCCAATAACAAATTATTCGTCTTTATTAGTCTAATCTAAATTTATTTTATTTTATAATCTTAAGCAGTTATGATTTTATCTTAATATTAGTAATTTGTTTGTATCGGAGAATGGTACAACTGTACTAGAAAAACAAACTTACGATCATAAATCAATAAAATAAATAAACCATGTGATATTTAACATAATTAAAAGGGTGTTTTCCGAAATTCCTCATTCCATTTAAATTAATTGTTTGCAAGTTTCCTTTTTAAAAAAATTCCAAACAACGGAAAATTAGTACAAACTCCGTGAACCGCACACTCCCCACAAAAATTTCCAGGGTATATATGAAACGAGGGGAGTAAAAAAAAATATTTATAGCTCACCTCGGTTATCACTCTTTTCGTATTGGAAGATTGCAGGTTCAATTCTCGAATAAGGAGAGATGAATTCCTTGTTTCCTGCATGCATATCTTTCGGGTGGATGTTAGGGAGATTTCCTGGTTTTCTCCTTTGCGATACATGAAAATAGAACACTGTCTTTGAAAAATCTTTACAGAAGACACACAAAATTTCAACTTCGAAGTATTTATTATTCTGTAAGACGTTTATTCAACATGACTTCATGTCGCCGAGTGACTGTAAAACGCCGTGTCATCCAAGTAAAACTGAGACCAGCCGTCCACAGATTAAAAAGGTTACTGATACATTATCATGAGAAGTAAACATAAGTGAGGGAACACATCAGCATATTTTTGCTATACAACAGAAACTACTGTGGGAAAGAGTCCCGATTTACGCGTGACAAATATTTACTAAATACCCTATCAGATGGGCTGATTTTGGAATTGCCATTTATAGAAGGATTTTGCGTGCGAAAGGAAATACAGGGCCTACGAATTGTTAAATATGCTTAACCATGCATACGATACAAGGCAGGAACACGATCACAACAATACAATCCGTTCACTTCCTGGATATTGTGCAGTCGCTCATCTTCCCAATATATGTCTGCAATAACATTTTTTGCACTTGAAAGGAGATCGGTTAAGAAAGTTGTTAGCTAATTATTAAATATTTCAAATTATATTATTTTTTTAAAATGCTGAAAGATACAATCAGTAGTGAAAAATAACTTTTATCGAATTACGATGATATTTCTGGTATATTTCTTTACGCCGTGTTCCACAACATTCCCGATTTTTTCTAATGATTTAGTGATAAAATGTTTATTTTATGCGTGATAAGACGTCCCTCCAAATCAGAATTACAATTACTTTAACTATTAATTAGTTATTTTGTAAACTTATTTACGAATCTGAATTTAAATATTATTAACAACGTCGTAGTATTCTTGAAAACGTTTTTATTTGTTTTCTCTATTTCATAAAACTTTTAAATTCTACTTAAATTTATTATTCTACTTATAGAGTGGATTTTTCTTACTTCTTTTAAAAAGATATCAAAAAATTAAGAAATAGAATTCGAAAAGAGTCAAATAAATATTTTACAAATAAAACTTTTCTCTTTTTTTAACTTCAAATTATGGTGCTTATATATATATATATATATATAATGCAAATACCTAAGTTTCTGCCTATCAGTGGAACTGTGTATAAAAAGTGGGCAATATCGTTGAAGCGTCTTCTGGGAGGAAAGCTTGAAAAATTCCAAGCACTCACTTCAATAAATTGACTATAGAAAGAAGAAATTCAGCGTTATTTCCCATTATGCGACAGTGGCTAGGCTTGAACCCGAGACCTGTCACTTCGAAGATGATCATACTACTAAGTGAACTCAACAATAATCCTTGCATTTTGAAACCACTGACAAGCTTTGACAAATATATAATCGTCTTCATTATATTCTAAGCAAGTGATCGATTGATTTAGAAATTATTTCGAACTTATGAAATCTTGACAGGGTTTGATACCCGAAATATCAAAAGTGTTGGAAAATTAAGATTTTAATTTAGTCATGGAAAGAGTTATCTAATATTCATTAAAAAATTTAATGACTTTTTCGGGATTATAAAAAGCAGGCAGCTGCTCATGGTTGTAATGTGAAAACAAACCCGAAGGTTTATAAATAATAAATTAAATTTTACTGTTAAACAATTCATAAAATTTATTCTGCCAACTTAAAAAATTGTCGATTCAATTAGATATCGATAAAAATGTAGCTAAAATAATTTACGCAAGCCATAAAATGTAGCTTCAAGTCTAGTCAACTTTCATAAGGTATGATTTTATTCATCAATTATGTAAACATTTACCTACGATATTTACAATATCGTAGGCAAGTTATTACAATCCGCTTTACAAGTACATAAAATACTAATTAAATGAGTATTCATATTTATAGCAATAAATCTACCAAAAATGGTATTTGGTAAAAATGGTTAAATGGTATCGGTATTTCAAAGATATGTTATAGAAGCACGAAACATATTGAAAATAAACCATACCTTGTTTTGTTGGGTATTTTTATCGTTTGTACAACATGTGGGTGTTTATTGAAAATGGTGTATTAAGATTATAAATGAAATAGGGCATGAAGATTAAATAGCACTGCAAAATTTCAATTATTTACAAAAGTTTAAAACATGACATGAAATATTTCTATTAAAGTATGATTAGCTTCTCTATAAAATTATAGATCAAAAAAAAGTTCACGAGTTAGAATTCAATGTCAGGGATGAATGTGTTGATAGTGATTCGGAAAACATTTTCAACCGTACATCCAGGTCGAATGAACCCTTATGTGTAACAAGTGGCAAAAGAGGCACTTGTTACATATTTGTTTTCAACATTATCAACTAAAGTTTGGTTTCAATGCCGAACTAGGGTCATTTCATTCGACCTGAACTAGGTTTAAAATAGATTCCGAACCAATACAAATTCATGGTGGTTCGTTCTAGGTTTTAGGTTCGATTGCTTCAAAAGTTTAAAAAGCGGCTACACGAATAGAAATAAACAGAGAAGATTGACAAAATAGGAGTTTTCAAAACCATTGCTTTCATTCGCTTAATATACATTTCTCTTGACAAACTTTCATATTTTTATAGATTAAATTTACAGATGAAACTTTTATATAAGTTTAAAAAGTTAAAAATTATTGTTTTCTCTTTTTTTAAATCAATAAATTCTTAAAAATTGAAAAAAAAAAGGAATTTGAAACAGTCTAGAATTATCAAAACTGGAAACGAAATCGCATTTCCTTAACAGTTTAAATTATAGTTGAATCTGTGGAATCCCTTCTCAAATTTAATTGGAATTTCAGGCAAATGAATTATGAGTTGATGATAATTAAGAGAGATATACGTCGACACAAAAATCGTTGACTATTTTTAAATGAAATTAAATACAAATCCATCATATTTTGATGCAGTGACTAAAAGAACTATAATTTCCATTTGTTTTTTTTTTTTTTTTTTTTTTTTTTTTTTTAAATATAAAAGTAAGATCGTTCCTGAGCTATTTGTTTATTAGTAAACAGAACAATAAAAATTTATTTCAGCGAGTTTTACTAGCCCAAGAAAATAAACTAAAATCACTTTCCGAACAGAATTCAACCTTATTAAATTGGTTTTGGAGCAAGAAGAAACGGTTTCGCTATCTCGATTTACAAACTTGTGGAATTCGATAAAATAAGGCAACTAGATTTCTGACAATATTTTATTAAAATGCGTAAGTAAAAAATCCCTTTAGTCTAGTAAAGCAATGCATATAAGTCGACACTTTTCCTTTAATTTAAAATATATATCTGGCGAAACAACTGACGATCGCTTTGCCAGAAATCACTAGTAAAATAAACGAGATAGGAAAAGATAAGAGCTTTTTGTTTATTTAAAGGATAAATCTAGAGTATTATACCCAACTGAAAAAGATAAAAATTTGCACGAGACCTTTCTTATGTTTTTAATTAAGAACATTATTTATTCAAAACAAGTGTGAAAATATTTATTTCCTCACTAGTATATATAACTATTATTAGTTACTAACTACTTAACAGAATACAAATATTCGATTTTAGAAGACATTTAGCAAACATGCAAGAAATGTTACTTTTTAATTTTCTTAAAATTCAACCACATCAATTTTTAAAATAGACATTCATGTCGTTTCGCATAGCGATAAGCATAGGGACAACTGGCCTTGATATACCCCCAATGAATTCTTGACAATTTACAAATACTGAAGAAAAACATTGTCTAACTAAGTCACTGAAATGAACGTCACGGTAAAAAGATTAGAATGTTTTCCCAGAAAATGAATTCGATTGTAGAGATGTTTCACTCGCATAAAATAAGATGCGTGAACGACATCACAGATAAACAGTAAGCCCTCACCAGGTATTGTGAACATGCCCTATCGATACGATTGCTCAATGAAACTCGCAACTTAGAAGTCACAGAACCGACACCTTACCAAATTGCTTCCTTATGTATATAAATAAAAGAAATAGTATTAATATTCCAGGGGTATGAAAATTGTATTACAAAAAATGCTTTGTATTGTAAAAGGATTTGGTTTCACTGGCACGAGATGCTCAGTTGGGTTGTCCGATAACCAATCTTGCCATCTTTGATAAAGTACTGTAACAGGAACTGGGCACACACAAGTCTTAGGATCTACGTTGATAGGATCCATGCAAATTAATCATAATCTTAACTTTTTTTGGTTCTGTTGTAAGATAAGTACACTCTAAAAATGCAACTCAATGGATGATATTTTTAATTATATATCTTTTAGTGGAAGAATTAAAGTAGTTTTCAGATATTCCCTCTGATAATAGTATAGTTTTTAAAAATATGTTATTAACATAGTTGTTTTCGAAGTTTCAAAATAAATGTTCTGCATTGAAATTAACTCAAATTTGGTGGAATATGCACCAAAGTAAGTAATCAGAAATACTAAACGAATATAAAAACTTTCTTCGAACTCTCTTTGTTTGCTGTAAAGAGATTGCCAAGAAAGATTACAGGTTTTCCTATTTAGTTGGCATTTCATTTTCTCCTATAACTTCTTCAAAGTTTCTACATCTACCGTATTCTCATTTTTTAGAATTTTCGTGAATCAAATTTTTCACCTAACTATATACTCGTATGACCACAATAAATATATTCTAATGAATTTTCTTAACCGCCGTGCGGAGAGAGCTTTTGTATGTAAAACATCCTAATGGTGCAAAATTTCGGAAAAATACCTTATCAGGTGTCAAGAATGTCACTAGGTCGTACTTCAAATTTATGACGTGCTTGGATGAAGATAAAGATGGACAACCGGAAACAAATGACATAAAACAAAATTGGCTTCTAAAATGCAAATATTACATGAAAATTATACATGTCTAATAAAAAGAAGGAAAAATTATAAATTCAGAATTAAACCAACAAGACAATGTTTCTTACGACAAATTCCTGGTTCTCTTATTCTTAATTTTTATTTCAAGCAAAGAAATCACTATAAATGCTTTGACTATTTCTATTTTTCATTTAAAAATAACATACAGATCGCAAATTCTGCATACTAGCTCTAGAAGGTTTAATTTTAATATTTTCGAATAATGCTTAAAGCACACGCATCGAGGTCTTCGCCCTAATCAATTCTTAAAAGGGGTAACTATTAAAATAGGTAAAACAAAAATGATCTAGTACTTTCAGAACTCTCTTGAGTACTGAAGTAATTAAAAACGAGGAAACAGCAATTTACACCCTCACAATAAAATTATGTCAATTCGCAGTTTCTTCATTTCAATAGATAACTTTTAAACTATATTCATACTCAAGAGAGTGAATTAAGACTACCTGAGTGCAAATGTTAGCATTCATTAAAACTTAATGTAATGTCTAGACGCACTCTAAAGCGAGGCGCATAGCACAAAAGCCATCATAATATGCATCCGAATTATGAGGCGAGTGCGGAAGTAAATAGTCCCCTCTTAATTCACGAGCATTGAATTAGATGTAACCACTGAAACCTTAAGACGACTCATAAAGGGGGGGGGGTGCTCTTCTAAAAATCTCGACATTCCAATTAATGCCAGGAATGTGCTGAGAAATCGAGTTGAAGACCAAAGGGATGACGCGATAAGTGTACATTTCACAACATCGAAGACTGGCGCCATTGGTTTCTGGAGAAGAACGAAAAGGAACATTTTTTTTCCACTGAGCTCGTTTCAAACAGTTTACAGAAAGACTAGTCATTTGTTTATGTTTGCTTTTGATTTATTTGATGAACGAGATTTTTTTTCTTTTCATTTCCCGCCCTACTCTGCGATGACTGCCAAATCCGGAAATGTATCAATTATAAAATACTTTTAGAGGATTTTGTAAAAAGATACTAAGAGATTTTGATAGCAAAGTGGATGTACACGATCGCGTTAAATAATGGCTACCAGTTTTTTTTTTTTAATTATTTTTAGTTTTTTTTATATTTCTTAATACAGAAATTTTTTGTTGAAATATAATGCACGATTTTTTTCTAACTTTCATGGATGAACTGATTTTTTTTTTCAATATTAATTCTTTATAAAAAAATCAAGACACCTGTTTTATTATTTTTTGATTGTTTTGAACAGATAATTTAAAGTTACATCCAATTATATACTGTAGCTTTATTAGATCCAAGTTTCACGTTAAGCCTGTAAAATGTATTGGCTGTCAAATAATGTTCTAATAGTTTTGAAATGTAATATGAAGGTTTATGGAGCCTCCAAAGTAATATAGCGTTTGCCTTTCTCATAAAATGATTAGGGGATGAAATCCTATTAATGACTATGCACTAACGAAAAAAGGTCTAATATATGTGTTCCACACAAAATATACATATATACAAGCACCTTAAAAATTTATCGAAAGATATAAAAACAGTCATTTTAACTAAACTATCAACAGTTCAAATGTTAACTTAGACATTTTTTACTCCATTGGTTTTTGATTACATTGATTTTATTATTAATTGGAATATATATATAACAGTTTGTCGATTCTTAAATAGGATTTTAAAATTTAATATTGTCTCCAATATTTCAAGAGTATTTTTTAAAATACCACCTTCGTAGGTTTCCAATAAAATAACGTCTGGTTAGGCATGATAATTAATCTTTTTTTTCTATTTTATATAATTTAATCAGCAAACGCCATTACAAATTCAAAATTTCCTTTCCATCGAGCAAACTTATCACCTCACTCCTTCTTATTTAGCAAATTTATTAAATAGACTATTTAAGAAAAAGCTCTTCAAGATAAACTGATGAATGAAAATAAATTATGTCCGAAGTCATTACATCCTAGGGTTAACTTACATTTTTCTCTCCGGTTAAGTGTTTCAATATCATAAAGCTATTCAATTGTGTCCTATTCATAAATTCTTCTAAAACTGAACTGACAAATTTATATGTGTACTTCTTGGTTTCACGATTTTTATATCGTTGTATTATATTTAAAGGCTTAGCACTACATCAGTGTAAGAAATACCACCTACTAAAAATTCTTTCAGATACCTTTGTGCCCCAAGAGGTTGGCAAAATTTCAGTCAGAAGCACCATTCAAATATTGAGCATATATTAGTTATCGATAACGATGAAAGCATCTCCTTATCGAATATAATCCCATTATCAAATGCAGTATAAAAAATGGCCTAAAAGCGAAAGAGTGCCCCGTTCGTAGAAGCCCCTGAAAGCTGGGCGCAAAAGGAAATCTTGTTAGAGCACCCTGCAAATGGAGCACGAGCCACGGCTCTCACAAATATTGAATTCAATAACACTAGAGTGCAGAAAAAAATATAAGGTGATAAATAATCCTCTTCTCAAAATGTTACAACCCACTAATAACTAGCCGCCGGTTTTCATTAAAGTCGGATGGCAATAAGAACAATAGGCTGGGGCGTCGGTGGCTATGGCAACAAGACGCCAGGGTAAAAAGCTCCGCGGAGCCCACTTTACAGGCAAGCCATGTGTGGCTGCTGATTACAGGCACTTACAGGGTTAATAGCATTAGCAGCTTCTTTCGTGATTAATTTGAAGAGCAAAAGAAAGTATGATTATCGGGAAGGGGCGGCGACGTAAGGAAACGCGTCAAATTTAATTTCACCCAAAGAGGAGTGTGTGTCTCAAATATCGATGGAGTCGGAAAACGACAAAACTCTGCGCGGATGAAGTGTGTGGAGAAATCTTTCCAGAGCCGCCCTCCCTTCTCTATTAAATAAAGCCAAAAAATACTTCATTTATTTCGAATATAATTAAAGGTTAAATTTTGTTAGGCTATATCGATATATACGATAAAGGGCCTACCTTAACCTCCGTTAGCAAGACATTGTAGGTATAAGTGGGCAGGTACATCTGCAAGATAGTCTGTCTAAAGACTCCTCAATTTTTTACTTACAAAAGTCAGACAGCGATAGATTTAAGGAAAATTATGTTAGCATGATCATAAATATTACTAGTTATTTATTATTAATTTAAATATAAATTAAAAGCATAATTTATATTATTAGTTTTTGTATAATTTACGTACATTATATAACTTATGTAGTTATAAAAAAGAACATCATAAAGTATCATAAATTCTAAATTTTGAAACTCTGAAAACTGGAATGAAAGGCACTAACTACGGAATAACGCAACGGTAATAATTAGTTACGATTTGGGGACATAACAAATGAGCACCCAGTATTTATTAAGAAACTGGAATAGGTATTATTAAAAAATAAGTATAGCTAGAAATCCAAAAATGAACAAACTACGCTATTTAAATCTAGAACACCCCATAGCATGTTTTCGCAGAATTCATTTCCAAAAGTTGTCAGACGGTATACACACTGTTATTAAGAGTAAAGTCAAATAAAGAATAAAAATGTTCCATCCAATGAGTGATAAAATGATGCCTTTACAGTAAATGATGAGAAAACGTGTTTTAATAATTCATTGGTATAATACTGATTGCATTATTAATTATAGACAGTTTTAAAATTATTCAAAAAATTATATACTTTCTCTAAGAAATGATAAAATTTCGTTGACTTTTAAGCAATATCAAACAGTTTCAAAATCTATCTGTATTGCTAAGAGGTTGTTAGAACGATAACTGGCAGAATAGAATCATGACACAAATTTTAATGACACCAAAACAAGTTAAGGCCAATGTGCTTTAACTAAATTTAACCTGAATTTCATGGGAAAGAGGACCGTTTCAGAGGGTCAGTTTGCTATTTCTCAGTGATTAAAATTTGCATTTGTTTTTTTCCACTATTTTTCTTAGCGACTTATCAGAAAGACCACTTCTTTGGAGCTAAAGTTAACGAAATAACACAGCTGCTGTTGAATAACGAAATTATTTACTTCTTATTCTATGATACTGTTTTTCACACGAGAATTGGTTGAAAAGGAACCACAGTCTAAAGTCGATTTCGATCCACTACAAACATCCACCCGGGGGGGGGGGTTGCACCCACGAACTGTTAAATTAAAGGTCATTTTACGTCCTAGTAAGCAGTTAGCTAAATACACAAGAAATTAAACTACGCTTAAAGTTAATTCTACATCAAATAAGCAGCAGGATGAAGAAATTATCGTGTCATTTCAATGCATAATGTAATTATACTTATTTAGATTGAAATTAAAATAAGCAATGTTCTGAAATACAGACGTCCTGAATGACATGCAGCAGACTGTTGATGTAAAAGATATGAAATAAAAGTCTGTGGCCTCAAGATGGAGACGAGAAAATCAGATCTCTTGCCACGTTTCCTAAATAAAGCAAACTTCTGGACAAAGTTCTCTAGAAGACATATATGATGGCTGCATAAAGACATTTTAAAGTTATTTGCCGTGTTCTTGCTTTAACAAAACGAATAGAGCAGAAAAAATAAAATGTTCTGGGGTTTAGCTTTCGCTTCGCCAAAAGAGAATATGATGTGTGATACTAAAAAAATATTTGTATTGAAAAATAAATTGTTACAGATCAAAGACCTGCGCGGATCTATTATGTGACTCAATGAAGTGATTCTTCATATAAACACATAACAAAAAGAATACTGAGTTGGTAAACTGAGCAGCTTTTTCAGAATCACGTTACTATAGTAAAAAAAAGGTAATATATCACGTACACTGAGCAACATAATTCAGATATGATTTAAAAACTAAACAGGAACTCTAGTAAAACCGCCAAAATTTTAAAATTTTCAGGATGTGCAAAATGATCAGGCTGCTTTGCTAAATGAAAAATTCTCTCCACAAAAATAATTTGCTAAAATGATTAATTTCGTATTACAAAAACAAGATATAGAAATAGTTGTATACAGGGCATAGAATGCACCATTTAAAAAATAGCTGCATGCAATGTCTAAAAATCTATACTCCAGAAATTACAAAATATCTAGGAACAGGAATAGTAGGAGTTTAAATTTATCTCATACCATACAAAAAACAATTAATAATCTACAGAAAACATAGAAAAAAAATTGAAAATATATCAATAACAATAAAGATATTGTGTTTGGAATATCGTCAAACAAGACAAAACAGGAATAATCTTTTATGGGCCAACAAAAAAATTTAGAAACCATATTGTCAATCACATTCAGCAAACTGAAGAAACATGCATGAAAACTGACATTTAATGATAACTTTATAATTAAATAAGTTTTATAATATACAAAAAAAAATAGCCAGAGTACGTAAGATAAATTGTTACAAAAATATATATAAAATCTTGTATTGTTGTTATCTGTATGACATATATTAAAATATATTGAGTATTGAAATGCAATCTGAATTAAATATAGTTTTAGAATATAATCATATAAAGTTATGTTTTAAAATATTACAAGATTAAATAGTAAAACGCATTATGAACACTAATGATGTCCAAAATTTTTTAATAACGAACCAAGAGAGATAAGAAACGGAATAAACTCTTCAGTCCAAATCGAATTCTAATGCATTTAGAAAATCGCATAGAAGTAAGAATTCTCTATTTAGGAATGAGCATCCCTTGCAATGCACGCATTTTAATGAGATCTTAGGACGAGGGAAAGATTTCATTGGGTATGAATGCGAAGTTAATGAGATTATTGTCGAAACGACAGCGTATTGACACGAAGTTCTGGAAATAACGAAACCAGTCCCATGAATATTCGCTGAAGGAACCTAACTGCTTTCAATACACGTGAATCGATGTTTTGATGTAAAAATAGTATTCAAGAAGAATAATATTTGCTCTACATATACGACAGAGAACCCTAATTAGTTTGTTCATTTCCTTTCATACTTTAACAAAGATTCGTAATTTATTTGATGAGGTACCTTTCTAACGACCAACATAATGAATATGATGCGCGCGCGCGTTTTACACCATTTCTTTATTTCAGTCAAAAAATATCTCACTCTAAAGAAGATCAATAGAGGGCTTGTTTACGTAATTAGAAAATAGTTCCGAGTTACAAATGGGTTTTTTCCCTTTATAAAAGGAGTTTGGTAATTTACGTCACTATATATTTTCAACGACTGACTAAATAAACAAATACATTCGCGAAAAAACACTCAAGATTCCAAAAATACTAGTTCCAAAAAGAATGCTAAGACATTTTCGCATATTTCTGGGAAGGAAAATTTCGTAAGACGATTTGCATAATTTTTTCTTTTTGTTGTAAGAAAATTAATAAAGCACTCTTATAAGTCACTCTAATCATGAATTAAAGGAAATTTTATCATATTAATTTCTTTATAAATTATAGTAAGGATAATTTTTTTTCGATAAAAAGAAAAATATTAAATGAAAATAAAGACACGACTGAATATTTATTTCTTATAATAACTTAATTCTATGATAGAAATATTTAATTGCGTGAAAGAATGTAATTTTTTTTGCTCATGAGATCTAACCGATATAGTTAAAAATTATCAAATTAAAAATCATAATTTATTTTTCCATTTATGAGGGCTGATTAAAAAAATAATTGCCGAAATTTCTAACTACACATCTGTTAAATAAATTATTTTTTAATTATTTTTAAATAAAAAGAAAATTCATTTTATAATCAAATCAATATTAACTGAAGTAAAATTTACTTACCTCCATTGATAATAAAATTCGACATGGAAACTATCCAAATAATATAAAAAAAAATTTAAAATTGATCTACCTAAAATTCAATTTCTGGTTCTAAGTTACTGTAAGCAGTTAAACTATAAATTAATAACATTTTACGACCTACACATTTGATGTTACCTACCTTTAAACAGCTTCGAACTTACACTTACAAAATTTTGCTACAAACTACTTTATAAATAATCGGTTAATGTTTGACACGCACTTACCAACACAGCTATTTATCCTCCTTACTAAACTTATAGATTGCTTTCTACGAATCTTATTTTAAAGTCTTCGTAATTGCTCTTTTCTGTAACTATAACCGATAAATAAGATTACTTACTTTACAAATGCTGCCTATTCTGTTAAACACTACGTGTTTAGAATGAAATGTATAACAACCAAACATGCGGATAAAATACTATGGCTAAAAGTAAATTCGGACTTTACCGCGAGCTGTGCTGGAGCAAGAATTTCGAAGTGTTGGAGTAAGTCAAGGACTTCGGGCGTTTCTACATTTTAAGTTTAGGACTTTTCAGCCAAGCATCTCAACACCGTCTCCCCGGTGCGTTAACAATTCGTCGATATCTGGCAATCTGTTGAGTTGAAATAAAGTAGTATAAGATGGCGTTTTTATTCATAATCTCGATGTACAATATATATATATAAATAATCAAACAATACAACGCGAGCATAAAAAAATTCCAAATATTAAAAAACAGGATTCACTACTTCGGAATAATTAGGTTGCGTTTAGAAGTTGAGAGTTCTCTTTGGCACAAACATAACATCGCATGAGTCAAGAATACAACGTGACGTAAAAACAAATTAGATAACCAATTTGGATTGTTATATCTTTCACAGATTAAATCATATCAACAGCATTGGAAAACGAGTTAAGGAAAATAAAAATAATTTTATCTTTTGTAACCTGGATTATATTTTCTTCACAACTAAGGAATACAGCTAGTATTTCAACAATCCTAAAATACCATATCTGGTATTGATTTTTCCATCTATTAATTTTGGGTTTTGTCAAGAAGCATTCTTATTAGCACTATCTCAAGAGTAAAATGAACCATACCGCAATTCCGTGACTTGATCTTAACATGTATAATAGTGGTTTTATGAAATAAATAGTCTAAAATGGCCGTTAATGCAGAAGATGAACTATTTGATTTCAATTCATTTCAGTAATCAGAAAATGAAAGATGCTTTCTGCAGATTAATTTTAAGATTCTCCGGTTACACACATTTCTATTAATATGAGTGGGAGTTAGATAACGTAACTAATTGCTTGGAAACGTATCCTTCATCATTAGAATAGAGTATTAATACATATTTTATAAGTTAAATTGAACAAAATGGGAGAAAATATCAATGGTATAGACATAAATACTCTACAAAATGCCATAACAATATTGAATTAACATACAACTCTACCAATTACAAAAAATTTTTGAAATGCAAATATTCTTTTGTATAGTATTTTAAATATTAATTTATATATTTATTTCAATACATGATTCTACTTCTAATATTTAGTTGAAGACAAAGTAATTAACGCTCAAAAGTTATTCATTTGAATATTTCTCAAAAGAATCACAACTACAAATATTATTTTAGAGAAAAATGTTTTAATGATGTTTAATTGAATACCAATGGAAATCGATACATGAAACTACTCCAAAGACTTCAAAATTTTAGTAGTTTTAAGTGAATTTAAGAAAGTCCCATAAGAGACTACTTATGAAAAAATGATTTATTTTTTATATAATTTATTGATGAACACTTTTAGAGATTTTAAATTGCTCAAATTTGTGAATCATCACCACTGCTATTCATCAATTGACTCGTTTCGAATGAACAGGAAAACATTCTAGATTATTGAGAAATAATTCACATCTAAGGAAAATACATTCAGGGCATTAGAAAATTTTTAAAAAATTACACATTTTCAAGTTACACAAGAATTAAAAATAAAGTTTCAAAAATTCAATCAAAAAGAACGTAAAATTATTTCATGAATTGCAGAATAAAGTAAATAAAACAATTTCATAGTTTTTTTCCGAATAGTATTTTCTTAATTTCAGTTTGGAATTTTATTTAACATGAAAGAAAAATTTCGTTTTCGTATAGAAAATTTAACATTCTACTTCTTGAAATAATTTAATATCTCTAAATTATTTTGCAACCATTGATATAAAAAATGTCTCAATTTACAAAAAATGTCTCAAATTATCTTTCAAAACCAATCGCAATACCCTTAAATTTATCTCAATCAGATGTGTGTACCTATTAAATAATAAATCTCAAAAGAAAAGTGAACCATTCATGATGTAACTCACCGAGTTTATAATACATACGAGACACTTTTTAAGGTTTATTTTTTAAGTGAATAGACAGATTGCAGAAATGTCAATAAGTACAATATTTTATGACTACTGACATTTGCCAAATGGATTAGTTTCAAAATAGTCTAATAAGTACCATAAATAAAAAGGCTTATAATGATGGTTTTATATTTGTAAAAGCAAACTATTTTTTTTTAAAGATTTAAATTTGGTTCATTATTTAAGGAGAATTTAGTATTATCACTAGTACTAAAATCATTTCTGGAGTTAAATTTGGGGGATATTCTGAAAGTTGTGAAAAATGATTTAACTTATCCAATATTCAGAGCAATGTAGAGAAAAATCTAAGAGAGGTGATTGAAAGTTGAATGATATTAAACAATAAAAAGAGAATTTATAACACCAAAAACAAATAGAAATTCAGCCATAAGAATTATGAATAAAATAATTCAGTAGTGTATGCAAATTTGATGTACACGTAGACAGCATTAACAACGAGACTCAGAAAAGAGACCAGCTGATGGATTATACACTTGTAGTCCAGTTAAATGAACAGCCTTTGCACCAACAGTACGCAAGTAGTCCACGTTATAGAAGCTGCGATACAAACAAGTAAAGGATTACCATACAGTAAAAAACTCACTACTTAAAAAAAAAAAAAAAAAAAAAATTGTATCATGTAATCGCAGTTAAGAGTCAGATATGCCGCGTTCACAGTTGAGTTCTTAAAGATGGAAATTTTCAGCTCAGTGACACTTTTGAACTGAAGCGATTTCAAATATGATCATTTCGGGAAGATAACAACTTACAGCATACGACATTTATATTCAAAATCAACTTACACAGCATTGGAGAACAATGGCACATAAGCGAATATCTGCCAATACTTGTCGTAGAAGATTGCTGAAACGAGACTACCATAGAGTCCATATTTGTGATTTCCAATGACTCAAGCTCTTAACATGAGACTGCCTTGTTTGAAAGTACAGGGATTCGCATAATGAGAACTGATAATTTTTGATGAATCTAAATTCAATTTATAGACCTTTGATAACCAAATGTCCATTCTCAGACAGTGGGGAAATATGATTAAGAATTTTTGTATTGAAGTCCATAGTGGAACAACAAGAATGGTGGTTTGAAAAATCGTTATATTATCTTCTCGCTCACGCATTCTATAAATTGCAGCGAATTTAAATAGTCAGTGATACATTCGAGTAATCATGCAATCAGCAGTCTTACAATTACTTAAAAGCCATCCATGGACTAAGTTGCAGGAAGAAAAAGTAACTTCAGATGTTTCCCGCACCGTTTCATACCTGATCATAAAGGAACAACTTCTATGGTTTGCAGGATTATTTCTTTGGCTAAAACGAACGTAAGATATATCCTCTTTCAGAATGTGTGTGAATACGATTGCCAGATGGTTTGCTTGTATAACGCCAAATATAAAATTTACTGATATTCTCAATACCTTATCTTGGTATCACAATTTCTAAATGCAACAGAGATCCCAACTAAAATTTGGAAGGAAAATTTCCCATTCAACTACTTTTACGTATGGGACTACATTTAGAGCCTTCTACATGGTAAGATTATGATGGTTAAAATATAATTGATTCTGTCAATATGAGTGTTGTTAAAACTATGCAACCTGGGGGAAGTTGTGAAACTAAAAATTACTGAAATTCTTTCACCAACACAGCAGTTTGAGGTCATTATGTTAACATAAACATTACGTTAACTTAAAACTTAGACAATTGACTGAAAAATATATACGAAACGACGAACAAGAAAAAGGAATGTGAAAGTAATCACACTTACCTTTAGAATTCCAGCCGCATTGCATTGCTACCACTGCAACTTCAGTGGTCAGCAGTCTGGTAAGTAAAGACGAACTAAGAATTTTAGTACACAAGATAAGCCACGTGACCTTTCCAAAACAATTAGATAATACAACTCTACTACTTCAGGAATAAAGGATGTCTAATGTAAAATATGTATTCAATGGAAGAAAACAGCTATAAATATATCTTTACATAGCGTCATGATTATTGCTTACGTGTTTTCCTAAAATACAACATAAATTTTACCAGACATGCACCACCAATTTTTCCTATCGGGTAACTTAATTAATTAACACAATTTTTTTACGTTATTTGCTAAAATCGAATGTAGAGTCTAATTAAATATATAGTTAAGAATACAAATTGTCAATCTTAACACACGAAATACTTAATAATTTTCTAAACATAGTATAAGCTAGAGCAATGCAATCAAAAGTTGATTCATTTTTATAGTTAACAATTTGTTTTTTGATGATTTAACGGATATAAAAGATGTGCTTAACTTGTACATTAATTATTTTGTAAACTATTATGAATGTTTAATTTGAATATGTGAGAGTATAATCTGCGTGAAGAATGTTTACATAATATTTAAAATTACAGCTTCTATTTTCAACACATTTTTCTCAGATAATAGGCTATAAGCCCTACAAACACCTTATAGTACTCTTAGTTTACTTTCAGCATATAATCATTAGTCTATTAGCTAATTAATTCATATAGAATTATAAATATATAAAATTCGCCATCACTAAAATATCAAACTAATTATTGTGCGTTTAAAATGCCTAAATTGAGTAAAAATACACGCTCACAGTAAATTTTAGAAAATGAAAAAATTTAATAAATATATTAAAACCCTATTAATTTGCTTTAAAATAATACTTGGAGGATTATTATACTTCATCATAAAACAAATCTCTAATTATTCAGTATTTAATTAAATCATTCTGTAGTAGCTTACAGGGTAAATGCAACTAAGGAAAATTAATATTTAAAGACAAATTATGTCCGAGGCTGTTTATCGCGTGAAGACTGCTAAGAGAAATCTTAAAATTTTAAAGTGCTGTGTAAAAAAAACTGCATTACTGTTTGAGTGATATTTCTATGCAAGTTATGCGCACAATTTCTTAATCGAGCGTATAATTAAAATCTTTGAAGTAGAATATCGAATAAATGCAAATAAGGACAGTTAACATTTAAAGACAAATTATGTAAGACAGTTAACTGTGGGAAGACTCTCAAGAGAAATTTTATCAATCTATGAAAAAACTAATTGCATTGTGTATATTTTAAATGAAATTTTTATGCAAGTTAGATGCGTTATAACGTAATCAATTACATAATTCAAATCTTTGTAGGAGAATATCAAATAAATGCAAATAAGGAACAAGTATGCTTGATGTAGTTAAGCGTGTGAAGATTACCAAGAGTGAATGAAATTTCATAATGTTGCGTAAAATCACCCACTATGCACTGTTAGGGTGATATTTTTATGCGAGTGATATGCACAAGATTGCAATCGATTACACAATGAATAACTTCATTTGTTATAATATTCAGCTATACATTTAATCAAAATTTTAATCCAGTTGAACAACAAAAACAGGAAAAATTAGGTTAATTTTGTGGAAAATTATTCTAATTGAATAAATTTGTGACAAGGAAGAATTCTCTTATCAAAATATATAGTTTCTTAGCTTGAAAGATGCCATCCACAATATCATAACCGAATAGATTATGGAAAACTTTGCATATAAATTAAGTCAGGAATAAAATCGTAATCAACAATTCTAAATTAAATGGAAGAAAAAAGAATGACTTAGTTATGCGAAAAATTATTCCAGTTAAATTGAAAGTAACCAGGAAGATTTCTTGTATAAAAAGAGGCAGCTTTTTTCTTTAAGAATTGCGCTATACCCGAAAAAAGAAAAATAAAAGCTTTTTAAACAACTTCAACCATCAACAATTTTTTTTTCCTGAAGAAATAGCTAAGACAAAGTATTATAATCTGAAATATTTCACAGAATTTTTTTCGTGATATTTTGAATTTACGATAGTTTTGTAATTTAACTTAAAAACAGCTTCATAGCTTATTATTTTCCAACGAAAATGGTATAAATCCATATAATTTTCTCTAAACTCAAAATAAAGAATACAATTCTATTACTATCTTTGGTTTTAAAACATTCAACAAATCAACTTAAATAACGAAGTGGAAAATCGACTGGAAAGTTAGCAAGAAATTACAAGTTCCTCCTCTGAGGTCGAACACTTAAACTGTTTCCAAAGTCGAAGAGGCCGTGATCCAAGCGGAAAGATCCTGGTTTGTGACACAAAAGATTCTCCCCTTACTTTATAGCACCTGCCATTTCCTCGATTCGGTTAACAGCGAATAAACACCAGACACGAAAGCCAGAAGGCAGACGGAGAGAAGAGAGAGGGAAATCTGCGACCCAAGTAAGAACCCACGCCTTTTTCGAGATTCCCAAATAACGGGATACATGGATGGGTAGGAAAGAGAAAAAGCATTTTTCAAACTTTCGCAACTGTTAGACTCAACGAATATTAATGCGGAAATTAAAAAAATAAGTAAGCCCACTAAGTTATACTTAAAAAATTCATTGTATGAGAAGCTCCTTTGAATAGAAATGATTTTTATTTTCTCTATCAGTTAAGTATAAATATCTCAGTTAGGTAGGATAGTAAATGGGGGGGGGGAATGAATAAAGCTAACTAAATTGTAAATACTTCACTTTTTAAATGAATTGCTCAAAAAATAAAAACATTTTATTTTCAAGGTCTTACACTGTTGGTGTAAAAAATCAGCGTTCGAAAAAATTTGCAATCCCATGAGCAAACAAGTTCTAAAGAAAAAAATGTGTTCGATAAATTATAAGCAAAAGACATACAATGACGTCAATACATAATAAAATTGCTCGATAATTTAATGTGCTTCACGGTTCACTATTTATTTTTTTTGATAATTACCATAATTACTCAAGCGAACAAAATCTAAACCAAAATTTGAGTGCAAAAGAAATAGTGAAGATAACTATAATAAAATCGTTTGTTTTCGATAGAATAATTCATCATGGGAAAACTTTCGTACGGGTATAAGAGCATTTAATTACTGTAGTATATAATTTTATATGTTTGAAATTTTTTAATCTTTAAATAAAAATAATTAATATCACACACAATTCTGTTAAAACTATATATTATTTTTTATTTTATAAATAAAATGCAAAAAGTGGAGGAGTTACGTAAATTAGGGATTCTTGTATAAACTGGCATTAACTTATATTAATTTTATTAAATACATTCTATGTTTTTAAATTACTTTGCCCCTTCTAGAATGTTACAATTTTCATATTTTAAAAATGTGCTGACTATTATAAAACGAAAAAAACAAAAATTCCTTTATTTAAATTTCTAATAACACTGCAATTTTATATTACCATTTAAAAATATATACTATTTCTAGTTGGTTTGGCACTCAATGGTCATTTCTTGCACATGGAGGATAATCTGATTAGGACCTACAGTTTAAAATGGATTTCGAACCACTGTACGCACGTGGTTGGAATCGAACTTACTAACTGTTGAACCGAAGGTCACGCTGCTTCAAAATGCCCAATGATAGTCATTAAGAATGTAAAGATCTTCACGAAACAAGTGACAAAGTTTAGCTGATCTACAAAAATTAAAAGGGGGAAAATTCGTTACAGATTTATATAAAAAGTACTTTCAGTATAATTAAAGTTTTAATTTGGAGACCTGTTGAAAAAACTTTAATATGCAGAAAAATTCACTCTATTGAGAGTTCTTAGAAAAACCTCACAGGATAAACTTTACAGAATGAGAAAATAATCTTCCGCGCTATTTATTTCCGGTATATAACTGATTCCATCATAAAAATCAGGGGGGAAAAACGACAGAAAAAATAACAAGGCCAGCGAAGCTAAATGATAACTTTAGACTTAACAATATTTTAAAACATCTTAACGATGCAATTTGCATTATTCAGAAACAACTTACACCCCATTGAAAATCAAGTTCATATTTCAAATGCAAAATATTTCTCATAAAATCAATTTTGCTACACTTTAAAAATTTTTTATTTTTTTCAAAGAGTATATTCTTTTAAACTATATACAATATGAACATTATTTCTTTTAAAAATAAATATAATATTTTATAAAAATGTTACTTTAAATACACTTCACATAAAATAATTTTTTGAATTATTCTGTAAATAGAAGCAAGAAATTTTTTCAAATCTATTGATGTTTATTAACAATTTTGAACAATATAATGATTAATATTAGTTTTCAGAATGGTAGGTTATAGTGTGGACACTTTTAAAACTGTATACAAACATGCTTGTAGCTCCTATGAAAAAGGTGATGAGAAATGATTTACAATCAATTTGATTAATATTGCTTAAGAAAAATCGCTTGAAGAGTCTGTTAATCAATCTGTGAAGACTCAGAGACACAAACGTTGAAGTTAAGCATATGTCAGCCTAACAAAAGCTGTAGAAGTTCAATGAAAGTGAAAGTTCCAAAGTGTCAGTTTTTTTGTTATTCAGTTTAAAATCTTTTAGACAGTCGCAGAGAAATTCGCAACAAACAAGAATTTTATTTTCTGGATTTGAAAACAATTCAAATATCTACAAGAACGATAATGCTCTTATTCCCAATCTTTTCCTCAATTAGTTCCTCAGATCCTCATATAAAGGGCAGTCTACGAAAATATGTTCAAAAGTTTCAAAATCACCGAATTGATAGGGAAAGATCTTATTTTAGTTCCGGCTAGCCATACGTCTTCTAATAAGGGTTTTGTTAATAGGCCATGATTTTTCTGAAGAGATGTGAGACGAGAGAAAGCTTCGGCATATTCGTAATTTTTCCATTAATCGAGTCTTTCCTCAAGGAAAAGTTTCCTAATGTGTTGTTCCAGATCCTCAGGAGAAATGGATCGTAAAGCATATTGATTTATAGTTGCTTCTTTGATCAACGAGTTCGCGAATTCATGGCTCACAATTCTAGAATATATTAGTTTTATTGCGTTCATTTCAGGCTGTAATATCTCGTACAATATCAATCGCTTTATAATTTTGAATCAAACACATTTCTCTCAACAAATTTCCGAATCACATCGCGAAGTGAGAGAAGTAATTTCTATAAAGCATATACCTAGGTAAGATGGTTTAAGCCAAGGTCAGGTAACAACCATTTTGATCCCACTATTTAGCAGACGTTAGAGGGTATTTTATATAAATGTGTGAGGCATGGGTTTGTGTACATCATATCTGACGAAATTAGGACTTAAATTATCAGAAATGATTTAAAATTCATGTGATAAAGTATCGTAAAAAACTTTTTATAAATACGTACTTTATGAATAAAGCAGAATGAAATATATTTGGAATGAAACATTTATTTTAAATTATTTTTTAATTTTATGTTTCATTTTCAATAAAACATTCATTTTTATTTCTTTTTTGTTCAATATATATCTTGGTTAATCGGAACACGAATAAATTACAAGTCAAACAATTTCACCAAAGCATTCATTTATAAATTTGGAGAAACAACGAAATTATCAACCCATTAAAATGCAATTCATTAACAGGAAACTTAATTTCTAAAAAGAAGGATCATTGCAAATTTATAGCTTTTTATTCGAGATGTTATACCAGTTCCTGTTTAATAGGAAGTATTTCTATTATTAGGGAACACACAGCGCCTTCGCCAAACAAATGCGTTCCAAAGAAGGAAGATTTCACAATCTCTTTACTTGCTTATATTTTTTTATTATTAGTGATGAAATCATTTTTGTTTACAAATGGGTGAAAAAATTTTCAGTAAAAATTTAACAGCACATCCTCTTCATTTTCTTTCTTTTAATATTATTGATAAGATTACGTTTTCTTTCAGCGAAACTATATGAGCACGTGTGTCTGTAAAACAAAGTGATTTTATCCGGCACGTTGTACATCAAGTATAACATGAATTCCAAAAAGATAAAGATGATTTCAAAAGTAAAACTGGGTCAGTTTTTTTAATATTATAAATGGAAATTCTCTCATGCACAGATGGATATTATTCATAAAATTGGCTATTAGATGCAGTCAAGGGCCAAAGATATATTCCAGGCAAAAGTTGGTAAAAATGTTACGTATTGCGTTGTTATTACGTATACGATATGAAAACATGCAGGTTCCCACCATTGTTCTAGAAATAGGCCTTGAGTGTAATACAAAGCTCGTTCTCTAACACTCTCAATGTGAAGTGTACGATTAAAAGATTTACCCAGCAAAAGCAATATCCTACCTAACGACTCTTGTGACTTAAAGTGATCTGGTGAAGGACGTTCATGGGGATGGGATTGATTGCTTCTTAGTGAGATAAATATATTAATCCATGCGGCAATTACTTTTCAATAAAATAGTAATTTTCTCAGGTTTGATTGCTAAATTAAAATATTTGAATGCAATGAAATTACTTATCTCTTTTAAGTATAGAATACATTTTGTAATCTACGATATTAATATTTTTAATATGTATTTTCAACTTTCTATCGTGGGTCTTATTTATGTTATACAGGAAGCTCAGAAAACTCCCAAATATCCACCACAATAGACGTGCATGCAACACCCATCTAGTTTTCAACAGTGGTTGGTATCGATCCTGGGATCTTTTAATCCGAAGAGTGTGGCCCTAAAATTCTCTTAATTTGATATTTTATGAAAATAGACAATCACAGGCAATCTTTATATTTTTTTTCTTTCTTTCTTAATAAATTACACGCTCTATTTCGTCGAGACCAAACAATTCTTGGGAAAATAAAAGCAATTATAGTCTCTTTTAATTTGTTACATCTAAACTACTTATAATTTTTTTAATAAGAGAATTCGCAATGGATGAAAAAATATTAGACAGAAAATGAAAGATTCCAAAAACAATACTACGGATTTTAAAGAGCATTATAAAAAAAGAAAGAAAAAAGAAATCAACGAAAGAATTTAGAAAATTTAAGAAATCGCACATATTTATTGATAATTAAATTTCGTTTAGAAATATCAACATACTGTAGAAACTTACGGCTAACGAATCCTTGAAAAAGAAAGGGATTTTAAATCCATGCGAAAAATAAAATATTTAACCTCGGATTAATAGGTAACAATACAAGACGTAAATTTCAGAGGTATGTTAAAGCGTATTATTGCAATTCCGCCGTTATTTTCCCACAATCAAGACTTCAATAATCTCAAGTCCATCCACATCTCATTTAGCGCCCATATTCAATTCAGCACAGCAAAAATTCCACCCAAACCTACCAATCCTACCTTGCCATTTTCATTCCAAGTTCGTTTTCACTCACTTGTTTGCCTTTCTATAAAAGTCAGACAATCCATTTAGAGAAAAAGGAAAAGAAAAAGAAAACGAGAAATCGCTACATGTTCCAAACACGAAAACTCTGACGGTGGAAGAAAAAACGAGATAAAAGCGAAACGAAAACATGGCACATTTTCTTTTCAAAAAAGAAACAAACCTGACGACAAATCCTAGACAAAATGGCATCATTTTGTACTGTTGAATCGTTAATGGAATTTCTAGCACATGAATCCTTTACTCAACGCTACCGCGCACGTCTGAGAAGGAATTAAGGATAAAAAATACATGAAACGTTCGCATTTTCTAGACATTTTGGGGATACAAACTCTTTTAGAATTCTTATAGAACAGTTGTCACCTCCACCCCCACTTAGCAAACGATCTCGCTGAACTCATCCACAAGGAGATAGAATTTTTTCTACAACAAATGGAAAATTATTTACTTTTTCCATCTATTTTATGATATGAACCCGATAAAAATGCAACTTAAAAAACAGTAACAAAAAGGGAGATTTGGTGAAAAATATGAAAATTAGAGCATTTTAAGAGTTTTAAGTATTATATCACAGTCCCATTTTACTTACATGCAAAAAATGCAATTACCATAGCATGCGGAAGCATTTCGGAAATTCATTAATTGCGAAAAATACAAAATAATCTGGAATCTTAAATCTTTTAGTTAAGAGTAATATTAAAATACAACATTTTTACCTTTTTTTGGATTCATATTAAAATTTTTATTTAATTTACTACACATATTATATTTTATCATTCAATATTATACATATGATAAAAAATTAACAAATTATTATTATTATACATTAAAGTGATTGTAGTTAGAATTTACAACACACTATTAAATCAAATTAAAATTAAACAAAGTAATTTTTGTTGTATAAAACAATTAAACACTGAAATTCGCATACAAATTTTAATATAATTTATTTGTTAAATAAACTTTAGCAAAGGGTGGTTGATTAACTAAACAAAGAATTTTCAGAAACAAACTTGCTGTTCGTATATTCAATAAAACCTTTTATTCTTTGAAATGACCTTAATTATATAAATTTTTATAATTAAACTAATTTTAAAAAGGAAATATATTTCAATAATAGTATTCAATGTAAGTTTATTAATAAAATGTATTTGTATAATTTTTTATATTAGATAACATATTTTTGCTAAACTTTTACATTATTTTATTAGCAAAAATTTAAATAAAGAACAAAAATTAAATAGATTTTTAATTAATAATGTTTTTCTAATTCAAATTTAAAATGAAATGCTTTTTCCATCAATAATATAAATAAAAATGATGGACATAATACATTTTAATAAGGACACGGTTTAATGTTTCTTCTGATTATTAACCACAAGGTTTATGAAAGAAATGTAGAAATACAGAGAAAGTATTCTTTTCTTTTACCAGATAATCGATATTAAAATGTAAATATACAATCTAATGTTGCAGGATAACGTCAAAGCAAGCCATACTTAGATAAACAAATGCAAGCAACAATTTTATAAATAATTCCAAAATTAACGAACTGTTACTTTAGCATCAAATTTTATACAACTAGTGTGCCTTTAATAATAAATAGCAAGCAAATAAAATACACAATAAATCTGATATATGAAGACGCGTAAAAAATCTTCAGAATGGAAATCACTTGCAGCTCAAGTCATTAGCTTAAATAAAAAAGGTTTACATAATTTTATCACCTGCAAGTTCACTTCTTTGGTTCTTAAAAGTTCGTTAATTTTACATTTCAATTATTTCTTCGATTATTTTAAGTTTAAACGGTTTAAGAATTATTAATTTGAGAAAACTCACAAAAAAGGAATATAAAAAAATTTGTAAGTATTTTACACCAATATTTATATAAATATTTAATAAAATATTTATAGGAATATTTCTTTGGAAAGAAATTTTTTTATCATCAAATATTTGCCTTTTATTTCTTAATTGCTCATAAAATGAAAGTAAAAATTTTGATTCAACAATTGTTGACAATTGTTTCATTAACAATTTTTTCATTTCATTTAACAATTGTTGATGAATTGGTTAAAATATAATTTATCACCAGAATTCACTTTAAAGTGTCACTTGTATGATTTTTAAGAGCTCTGTATATACCTGAATTGCATAAACAGATAAATGCATGAAATTCCAACACAAATTCAAAAATACTTAAATAATAACTCTCATAAATCTTTAAAATTGCCTTTTAATAAATCACAAATTGAACTTCAGAAATATTTTCGCCAAATAGATCTTTTCATAAAACTAGTGTGCCTAAACTCTAATTATAATTTTAATAAAAATCTAATAAAAAATGCAGACTACATAAAAGCATTTAAGAAGATTTTTATCATTCATTTTTTATATTACTATCTACAAAACCAACGTAACATTTATATTTAGTGTTTTAAACGTCATCGGAAGGATAAACTAAACAAGAAAGTGGAAAATGATATTTGGAAAAAAACTAACAGGACATTTAACAGATAATTTCTTATAAATAAGAATTTGCAAGTTTTGTGACTTGCATATTTCCGAAATAGCTAAAAAATGTTTTTAAATCGAGATATATTAAATAAAACGCATTTTATTAAAGCAATCTATTCGTCACAAAATTTATTCTATTAGATTTGATGTAGTAAATTTTGTAAATCTGCCTAAAGATAATTGGCAACACTTATTTTGTTTACACTTATTTGTTTTCAGCTAGTTTTAAGAAAATATCGTTCGCATGGGCTTATTTTTTTCTTGTAAAATTGTTTAATTTTATCTACCAACGTACGTTGGCAATATTCGCATTATGAACACGCAAAACAAACAATAAATTAACACTTACCAAGTATCTCAAGTTTTTACGCAATAATTACCGCAGTTTTTGCAAACTTGACTTTCTTAAGAGAAACAGCATTTTCTAATCCATTATTTATTTTTTTTTTTTTTTTAGGTTTTAAGAAATATTAGGTTGGGGAGAAAGAAATCCATTATTTTTACGTGAACTTTATGTAACTTCTTTTGGATTCACTTTGTAAAAAGGTTTAAAACAGCTTTCATGTAGATTTTTAGGTCTTGCGCGTTACGACTGCTGACATGCGGTTAACTTCGATCATTTTTGGTATTTTATAGACATTTTCGACGATGCTGTATCCACATGCGAGGTGCATTTCTAACATCAAAAATACCCGAACGGAATCGATGAAACAAAAATTGTACGTAACTGGTTGTTACAGTCTTATATAGGACGATAAACACCTTTCACAATTTTAGCCACCTGGTTAGCATTTTCGCCATTATAAAAGAAAAATTAAAATGTATTGAATTTTCTGTTTGTTGTCTTCCATTTTTAAAACCTTGTACTCGTAACTGAATTAATCAAACAAAAAACCGCAAGAGGATATTTTAGTGTCAAATGTCACCTTTCCAACGATCATAAATCTGAAATTGTTTGATAGATATCTCACGAGATATCGATCACTACAGACGTCTACCGAAAAAATAATGGATTACTTTTTCCCCAAACTAATATAAGGAAAATAAATGAAATCCCACCAAATAGAAAATTAGCTTTTCTCATTTCATTTAATACAATAAATAAAATTTTATATTACTTCCGATTTAATTTGTGGTTTGATAAAGTCAGCTATAATTAATGATGTCATTGTTTTTGTTTTTAAACAACTTTCAAAATTAAATTCAATTGAAAATTCTAAAGTTGAGTAAATGAGTTGTCCTTTTTTACAATTTTATCTACTTTTTTTTCAGCAAAAACAAAAGCTCAACTTAAAATAGGTTTGCTTTGTTATTGAATAAAATAAAACTGTTTGATTGAAATAAAACTGTAAATACTTTTGTCAAATTTTCTTATTATTTATTAAAATTAAACTATTTATGCAGACAATATTTTCATAATTATTTTGGAGTAGAAATAATGAGCAGTTACTTTAGTTTACTATCTCGACAGAATATTGGGAAGAAATATTTTACCTTGATTACCTTACTTTATATGACTAAATCTGACAAAAAATTTGTATGATTAGTTTAATCATTTTCGATAGGGCCTTTAATCTACACTACTGGCCACCATAAATACTACACCTTGAAGGAAGCATGGAAATAACATGAAATTTACAATATGTATTAGCGGAGGTGAGATACGCAAATGATTAGAATTTCTGCGCAGACGCACATTCGTGCCTGTGGCGCCACTTCAAAACGCTATTTAAGGCTTGAAGATTTCGATGATTTCAAGTTCGGCAATTGTATTTCTCTTGTGGTGTTTTTTTTTAAAAAAACGATCAACTATGCCTCGTAGAAAACAGCGATCATTTTTTGATCAAGTTTCTGAGTTCGATAGAGGAACAGTAGTGCCTTACCGAGATTGTGGATTATCTTTCAGAGAACTCGGTAATCGTGTTGGATGAAACCAAACAACTGTAATGCGGATATGGGATTGTTGGATGCAGCAGGATACGATGGACTGACGTGTTCTATCACAGCCACATCACGAACCACAGCAAAGGCCATTAAGTCTATAAGGCAATAATACAGTGTCTGCGCGTACCATTCAATGTCGTTTACAGTAAAGCGGTCTGTCGCATGTCGACAATGAGAGCGCAAAATGATATTCACTAAATTGCAAAGTCATTAGTAATTACTTTTCAGGTCTATTTTTTTCATTTAAATAGTGGTGACTAATCTCTCTTAAAAATGAACTAATTTAAAGTGGGCTTTTAAAAGTTCAGATATTGAAATATGTGTGTATGTGTGATAATTAAAGGCAATAAATCCTTATTACAATCGAAAACAGTTAGATCGAATTCAACGAGACTACCATAAATTAGTTTGACAAGCGAGGTTTCGTTATAAAGTATTCATAATTATATTTTATAGTTGATGGACCACCTTAAAATGAATGATTTACAAATTAAATTACACCCAATTACAATTTCAGATATTGGGTAGATAGTTTCGGATTGTAAAGCTCAGTTATATCCAATCTAACAAAAGCGATATTATATATAATATCGTTATACGTGCTGTATATAATATATAGGAACTGTTAAAATTCTAGCTTTGCAACCTGGTTTCTGATTGCAAATTCTGGTGGTGAATTTCGTTAACACATCCGTAACGTTTATAGGACAAAATTTTACATTGTCAACTGTCAGTTTAGGAAAAGGGGAGCGTAAAATCTGCTTAAAACAATAACGATTTTCATAGAACAGACTACTGTGAATGGACGTGCTACATCGAGCACGAGTACACAAGTCTCGTCTTCAGAAAAATACAACAGTTCTGAAAAAGGAAAGTAATACTGAAAAAAGCTTCTGATCCCAGAGTCATGCATAAAAGATGCGCACGATCGAAGTTTATTGGAACTCGAGAGAAAGTCTGTTCTTGCACACTGGAACAGGTGTAAAATCAGGTTTTTTCAGAAGATCCGATCGAGTTACCTTAGTCATCGGAATCGGATGGCCAGTTTTCGCTTTCAGTTCAGAAGAATCCAGAATTCTTACACTATTAATCCCACAACGACCATGAACTAGAGTTCAGCGCAACACTTCCGGCGTTGTTTTAATAACTCTTTGTTCTTTTCGTAAGGAGGAACATGTATTGGTTTCGCCTACTTTCCAACGCATCTTTCGCTTCCGGTAGTAGACTGAAATTAAAACCAATTTCCAAGTACTGAGATGACCGATTTCTTAATTAGGTTACGCCTTTTTCACAAAAGATAGGAAAAGTAATATTCCATCTACACATTTCTACATTGTAATAATGGACAACTGTGGTGAAATATATTTACAAATAATGATGCATATTCATTAGCAAACTTACTGATAGTTTGACAAAATCAAAGTGCCATGTCTGTTTCTTAATTCAGAGAGTAAAATGTTTCTAAATTGATATCAAATTTTATACTTGCATACAATACATTATATTTAGCTATAATATTTTAACTCAAACTGGGGTTGATCTCTGCTTTTTGACTAAAAACCAATATTCGATATTACATATTTCATTTAAATTAGAAATAACGCGAGAAAAAAGGTTTTTTTTTTTTTTTTTTTTTTTTTGTTAAATTAACCATTGTATTGTATTTTTATAAACAGTACCTTTCATACATATAAAAAAAATAATGAAATTTGAGACATTACTCTGATTTCAAATAAAAACAAAGGCTGCAACTGTTTCACAGTATCTTTACAAACATATGACCTCTCCTCTCTCATTAATTTAAAATGAATGTTACAACATTTGAGTGAAATTAATTTCAAGTAAAAATGACGACATCAAACATTTCACGTGTACAGATAATCATCAAACTAAATAAATTTTATGTTAAAAAAAACATTATGATGAAATACTGAAACCAAAGAAGACCAATTTTTATAATAAAATCATCATTTTAATAATTTTCAACTCTAAGCTCGGTAGACTCATTGAAACTGCTTGATGTTTCACTGACATAATACGTTCAAGTCAACAAGTCTAAGATCGGAAAAATTAGGAAATCCAAAGAGGTAAATATTAAGTATTTTATGCAAACACTATGTTTTTATAAATTACTTGAACTTTAAAATATAAAAATGTATTATCATAAAGACTGTTAACAAGAAACACAAAAAATTCGTAAAAAATGAAATAATATATAAAATAAGAGAAAAGGTGAAAGAAACGGGTAGAAAAATTCTTCTTGAATTTTCCAATATATAAACAAATTAAAATACCTTTTTAACATTTGTATAGAAAAGAAACACATAAGAAATATCTCGTTCAAATAATTGCGGCACAAAACATGAAAAGTTCTTATGGAATACATAACTTATAAATATATAAATATTCTGAAAGATAATCTTCAATTCGGTATCTTTTTCCATACGATATCTTATTTAATTTATTCAAATATAAATCGTGCTGTATCATCTGCAGTAAAATGCAGTTCAAAAGATTATCTACTTTATATAGAAATAAACAAGTAAATATAGAAAAAAAGATATTTTCCACACATAAAAAGAAATTACCAAGAATTTTGAAAGTAAATAAAATAGCATGTATTTTTCTCTTAACATCATTTGATATTTAAAATTTTAACTTTTGTAATGACTAAATTTTTAAAATAACTTTTTTTTTAAAAATTTAATAGCACTAAATCAAAATGATTAGTCTTCCAAAAATATATTTGCAATGACGCATTTTTTAACAGTATATACATAAAGTTAAGTACTAATCAAATTTCGACTAAGAATGTGTTCTGTGATATTGTAAGATATTGTAACAGAACAAATTAACAGTCGAGTGAAGTACGAAATAAAAGTTTTTGTTTAATTAAAACTACTTTTTAACTGTCTCAGTTTAAAAAATAGATAAGCTAAAAAGAAAATGATTATCTGATACTTTTCCAAGAGGAAGAATCAAGATTCATTCCTAAACGTGTTAAACAGGTGGAGGCCGTTGCACAATCTGTATGCGCAACTGTCTGGGTGTTTTCCAGGTTTCTTCCTTTAAGACATTAGAACACACTTCGAAGAAGAGATGTCAATACGTGCTCGATGCTAAAGAGCCTTTCTGTTCCGATATTTTAAGGCTTAAATTTGGACTTGGTCACACACGAAGTGAATAACTTAATAGCACAACTGCAACCTCTGATTTACCTATATTTGAGACTATAACGTCGATACTTTCCCATTATCATAAAACGAATAAAGTTGTCTGCGTTGAAAACAAGAAATTAACCTTAAAAAAACTAAAAAAAATCAGAAAGGGGAAATTTTTCGATTCCAATAAAGAACGATACTCAATAAAATGCTACAACATTAATAATTTCAACCGTAATAATTGTTAGATATAATCCACATTTTATGTCAAGAAAATATTTGTAAGGAAACATAAAATCCTGCAATAATCTTCAAGCACGCAATTTGAATTGGAAACGAAATACAAATGAATTTTAAATAGTGCTGCGAGGGGTAATGCTCTTGAAGAAGATGGTGAACATTACCAAAAACGTGCAGACTATCGTTAAAATTTAAGCCTGAAGAACGCAAATAAACCTTCATATTGATCAATTGGAAACCCCACTCAAGGAAGCTCGGGTCGTTTTTTGATATCTTTTAAAAAAGATATCTGCAAATATAATCCGTTATGAATACATATTTTTACAATTGTCATTAAAACATTTTTATGACTTCATAGGTAGTCTGATAGTGTTTCTTTTCTAAGCTTGATCGTATGTTCAAATAGAATTGCAGTTTCAGCCCTCGTAAAGATGGCTTAATACGTATAACGTTCCATTTCAATATAAACTTACGCGACAAAAAATAATTCTTTTTGATAAGCCGCATAACGTAACCCTCGAAAAAATGTCAGGATTACCCCAGTAGAAATTTATAGGTTCCTATAACGACGTTTTGAGTATTTTACCCTAATGTGAGAGTAGGAAAGCTTCACTTGATAGAGATGTCTAGAGAAGTGACACTTGTGATACGACAGAGTAGGTATGCAATAAATTATTTATTTTTCAAAATGATTTCTAACAATCACACAAAATAATATAAACGGAATTATTTATACAACTTCTGATTTTTTCAAGATGAAGTGACTGAAATTAATCCATATTAAACAATTAAATTTAAACCAATCGTCACCTCCGGTTCTTAATTCAATTTTTTTTAAATATCCTCTTTCTATGCATCTTGTACTCAATGGATTTAAAATAAAATTTTAAAATTCATAAAACAAAAGATAGAAAATTTCGGTTTATTTTTATTTTCTTGTTTCGTTAATTATTTTATATTAAAATTCTATCAGAGATTTTTGATAGGAAAAGAAAAAATTTCAAAAATATTTAAAAATTAACAGTTCTCAACATAATGTTTAACTCACTATACAAAATATAATTTGACATATCCAGCTTTTATCCTCAAAGTTTATCTTACGTTAGATATTCAAGTGGATTTTTTAAATAATTGGCTTATTACGAGACATCGTTTAACCCACAACATTAATTTACACTCTTCAAACTACACATTAATTTACTAAGACATATAACCGAAAAGAAGCGTAGGTGGTTCTTTGTGCTGCTAATACCATCAATAGAAGATCATAAAATGTCTGTACATACACCTAAAATGCACTAAAACATACCCAAAGCTGAAAATAGGTAGTCATTTGTCCAAGATAGCCGGTTATTATTATAGTAATAAAGAAAGAAATCTCTGACAATTGAAGAGACGTTCTTTGTCTGAAAAATAACTTTATGGAGAATAAGTTTCTTTAAGGTGACTTCAACCCCCAGACCCGAAGTCTGGGAAGAGACATTTTTCATAAAGTTTCGAGCAGTTTGTGGGTGGCCAACTATATGCGAATCATTAAACTGGAAATGGTAGATCCAATGAATTTGAAGAGCATGATAATCCGGTCCTATGCTCTTGCAAGCTGTTTTAGTAGGAGGAGCTTACATAATGGTAAGCGGCAGACACATTTTCGGGAAACGGTGCAAATGAATATGAAGTAGTAGTTTCTTAACCGGCAATAGTTTAATTGTGGAAATGAGGAATATTTGAAACAATAAAAATAAATAAATTTCAGCATATGTGCTTGTTAAATTTTAGGTACGGAGAAAAAAAGAAAGTAATACCAAATTTTGAGAATACTCACAACGTTTTAAACTTTATACATACTTATTTTTATCACTTTGTTCAGTGAGTGGAACAAAGTGGAACTAAGGTAATATAAAATATATTGCCAAAATACAAAGGAATACAGAAGCACAATAAGTTCTACAATGATTAGAGTCGAATTCCGGTCGGATGTGAGTCACTAAAATTCACTAGTGACTGAGGGATCATCCAGAGAAGCCATTGCAGATTTGTTTTTAATAGAAATAGCTTCAAAACGGGGTACTTTTCGGGTATCTCCGGCCCTATTTTGAGCATTGAGCACAAACATCAACACGACACGATTAAAATCCGGCTACTTTCAAGGAAGAAGTCAAAAATAATTGTAAATGGCAATATAAATATTTCCCATCATGAGCCCGGAAATAAGGAGAAATAGTCAAAAAAGAAAAAAAGAGGGGGGGATATTGATTTTCAAAACTCACTACACTGAATTCAGAATAAAATGGTTTAATGGCAATAATCCATTTTATTTTGAATTCACAGAATAAAATGAATTATTGCCAAACATACAAAACACATATCAAAGAGTCACTTTGTTCAGATTTAGTTTTATGAAAAATATATTTCAGAGAAATTCTAAAAATACAAAAAGCTGGTATTAAAAATTAAATAAAATACGAAGACGTTATTTCCAGATAAAATTAAATACAAATTATGGTAAAAAAAGATCACTTTATGTAAAAAGAAGGAAACTAGAGATACATCAGAGCATCAAAATTAAATTTGTACTATTATTATGCTGTATCACTTTAATCAAAACTCAAATGCAATAGTATTAAATACAATGATAATTTTTATAAAAATATTTTGATTCGAATTCCTACTGCATCTGAAACAATAATAGTTTATATATAAAATTAAAAATGCATTGGTTTAAAATAGTGCAAGTGAAATCATCCACCTTACAAATTTCACTTGCATTTTTCCTTTTTTAAACATGCACTTTTCGAAGAATAACGTTATTATTAACACATTAATTCACAGAATTTGCTTATATTTGCAGAGAATATTCACGAACTAAAATATTTACTTTGAGTTTTACTTTAAGTTTTTTTTTAACTGTATGACTTAAAACTATAAAAAGATAGAACAAATTGAGAAAAAGTTGTATAAATAAATACATATACTATCTTACAAATTTATCAAATTTCAATATTTTTATTTATTTATTATTTAACTTTTAGTTTTCGAAAGTTATGCATGTACGGATATAACACAAAAAGGAAATAAAAATATTCAAATAACAAAATAGGAGATTATTAAATTGCTTTTAGTGAGTAAGCACCAAACACAAAAAGACATTTTAAAAGAATAATCACAATGTTTCAAAAGAAAATAAAAAATAATGATAAAATCTTTCTAAAGTAATTAGGCAAATCAATTTGTAAATTATTTATATAATTAAATAAATAAAGTTAATTATGTCTTTTCATATCTGATAATTTGTATTATGTCAAGTTACATAATCTTTCGCCTACTTACATAACCTAAATTCAAGTCTTTTTCCACAGCTTATACACTGATAAAGAATTCACGTAGGTTAAAGAATCAATTATACATTTCTTGATAAAGCGAACCGAGTTAGAAGGGAATAACAAAGCTTTTTGCTCATCTTTCACGCAAAGACAATTTTTCGATACAAAATAAACAACTATGTTGGAAAGTGTTGGAGCAGAGGCATGCGTAACTTTCTTTTCCCCTTTCAGCTGTTGAGACCTGTTCCACTACTGGACCTTGCCATACAAACAGGTTTCTTTGTAAGGGGAAGGCGAAAATTGAAACGATGCAGCTATTTGTTTGAAAACAAGTATTTTGTTCATCTAAACCCAACAAAGATTGAAATTGCAAGGATTAAGAAATTGTAAGAATTAGCGTGAAAAATACATTAACTGAAAAAATAAAGACTAATTGGGATGTCGATCCATTGAAACATAAAATGGGGGAGGGAGCAGAATTTAAGCACCGCAAAATTTTATTTTTTGCGGGGAGAGTTATAATTTTTTATAAAAGATATCTTTACTATAAATTATATATCCTTTCAATGAAAACTTTCATTTTAATGTGCAGGAATAAAAATATATAATACGTATTTTGAAAGCCAATTCAACGAATTTGGAAACACGAGCTAAAATTTTCCGACTATTTTCTCTCCATTTTTTTATTTATTTTCGAAAGAATTCTAACCAATACATATTACGCGCATTTCTCTATTTCAGTCGTAATAGTACTAAAAAAACAGTGCAGAAAATAAATCATTTTTTTTACAACATCAACAAATAACGTCGCAGGATAAATTTTAACAACCAAAACATACAACAGAAATAAAAAATTCCCAGTATTTTAGCGCTTAATTCTTTGATATGTTCAGAATTTGTGGTATTTAGCGAGAAAAAAATTCTTAGATGATAAATAATTATATATCATGAAAATAAAAGATAACCTGATAATTTACATAATATTCAATTAGACAGAACAAGTAAAAGTAAATTTTCCAAGACGTAAAATCCATCAGCGCTCTTACAAACTATTCCATCAAATATTTTTAAGCAGTTCAAAACAAATAAAACGCGAGAAAACTTTAATAGCAAGAGCTGGAATATAGCAAATGATATTTCATGGACAATTTTAATAAATTTGAACCCGGCCTAAAAATAAAAAATTGATAATATTTTTTCCTTTAAAATAAACAGTAGGACATTATTAAAATCCCAGATAAAATTGGAAGTTAAAATCTAATAAAAAGATTATTTACTGTATGTCATGTATGTAATACAAAGAATAAAACTATATTTTATTCTGTCAAGACAATTCACCAAAAGGTAGGAAATTCGATTTTAAATCGATCATTGCTCAGTTGATTACGAGGGTTAATGCTATGTTTCTCATAAATTTCAAATCACGAAATTATAAAAGATTGCTACTAAAAATATTAACATGAGTTTTATTTCTAATGTGACCTAAATAATGAGTAATTCATATTAATTCCCAAACTGAAATGTGAAGTACGAATATTTAACCAATTAGGTATAAAAGGGAAACTGAAAAAATATTTTGAAAAAAAGATAAACATTTGATGAGAATTTTTAATAGAAAAAGAAAGTTCAAGAATATCATACATAGTTGTGCATCTGTTATACATACATAAGTAAATTTTATAATTTAATTTAGAGAATATAAATGAAGATTTATGTATAAGTAATGCATTAAATCAAAATCGCAAAGATTTTATTTAATAATTAACCTGCTACCAAAAAGTAGCAGGTTAATTAATGAAATAAATATTGTTTAAAATAAGAACTCTAAAGAAAACATTGTAAGCAATTTTATCCAGCTCAATACTATAAATAATTTATATGTATTCTTAAAACGTCGAATTGTGGAGGGGGAAATAAGTTTAGGGATAAGAGACGTTCAATACACCAATCAGCATTCTTGTACGAATTGAATCTATATAGTTTGAGTAAAAAAATAACCAACTATAAAACTTCTACTCAAAACTTATTAGGAAATAAAGTTTCTATTGAATAAATCAAATGTGACAAAAATTTTAATGGTCTAGACAAAAATCCATTTAAGAGAGTAATAACCTGGAGTTCCAACAGCAAAACAACTAAGGAATTACCATTTAGAGTTCATTAATAGCTATGCATGAGAGAAAAAAATCAAGGTTCAAAAATAATTCAACAATTTTTAAATTACTTCTCAGGACATTCTCAAAAGTTTCGAGAGAGAGAAAAAAAAGAACAGTTGACACATGAATGTAATTAAGCTTTCAAATGCAGCCATATATGAAAAAGCAAGAAATGCAGTTATAACTCAAACTGGTAGACATGACGAAGAATGCATCACTACCGAAACTACTGGCCTTTTCAAGAGAAGAAACCAGCTACATGCGGATGTCCTCGAAACCTATAAGGGTTAAATGGGTCATCCACTAGTAAAGCACCACTGTGACGAAGAGTCACTGTGCTTTCTATTTTAACTACGATAAGGGATCTTCTAGATCAGTTGGAGGATTTCACGAGATCGGTGAAAACATCTTCACTATCAATAATTCTAAAAGTATTGTACAGGTTACCTTCGAGGTTCAATAAGCAGTGTTTAAAAACAAGTCAACTTTTCTAAAAATCGTGTGATCATGTTTTTTAATGTATATATCAATATACACATATACATTATATTTATATATATCTCAAA
This sequence comes from Latrodectus geometricus, assembly GCA_026290005.1. Classification (NCBI taxonomy): domain Eukaryota; kingdom Metazoa; phylum Arthropoda; class Arachnida; order Araneae; family Theridiidae; genus Latrodectus; species Latrodectus geometricus. The sequence goes on from JAPDSC010067557.1 coordinate 487,787, forward strand.
ATGGGAATGTGAATAAAAACAATGAATGCTCGAATGTGATCTATTGAGATTATATTCAGTGAGTATTGTTTTTAGCACCGAAGTTCAAATGTGTATTTAGCAACTTCATTTTCAAAGGACATACAAGTTCTTTGTTTGTTGTATCGATCAAATAGTTGACTATGTTGTCAACAAGCGTTTAGGTATTTGACCTCTGTGCACTGCACCTCTCAGAGGAGAAGTATAATACTTTCAAAATTTCTCAAGCACAACACAATAACTCAGTTTCTATTTGCCATTAATTCTAAGAGTACCAAATATTTATATAAGAATAGCAAATGAATAGTTGCTTCAACTTTAAATTATTGCTATGCACATCTTTTATTCGGAAAGAACTCTGGAAATTCTCAAACATTAATAGGCAGCAAAACCTGTTAAGACAGCATAAATTGGATGAATTAAGTTTCAACTTAATTAACACATAAAGTATATTATCCAAAATATTTAAAGATAGAAAAATTTCCTGAGAAATATGACTGCACTAAAAATTTGTAATGAAATCAATTTTTGTTTTCTTCAAAAGACGAACGTTTAGCAATTTATAAAGCTCTTTCTGGTATGATGAACTTAATAGTACAAATTAAATATTTTATATTTGACTTGTGAAATTATCCAGAACACATTGTTTTTATACAAGTAACAGATATAATGTTTTATAAATAATGCTAGATTATATAAAAACGCATTTTCTTTCATTCAATTAACAGATAAAATTTCATCGAAGATATAACCATAAATTTAAGATAAAAGCAAAATAAATAAATAATTAAAAAATAAATAAAAAATAAAATTAGAATATATTTTATCAAACAATACAATTTATATTATTTTAAAAACAGACTTACAAATATTAAAATAATTTTTTTTTAAGTGACTGTCACACGTCCATTTTAAAGGACAGAAGACATTTCCAAATCAATATAAAAGTATTACATGCTGGGATATGTTAATCGTTAAGATTCCCAAGTTTGTGAAAAAACCATGTATATGCGTATGAAAGGATGGACAGCACTGGAATTTCTACTCTGAACGTCGGGTTAGTAGTGTAATAGGTCGTCATTATGCTAACAGCTCGAGTAGGAATGCGTCAATGAAAAAATCGGTTCCCCATCAATTTTTCGAATGATCGCTTCCACTAACAGCTCAGTGGAGTTTGTCATTCCACAGCAAAGTCACAAAACTTGTATCAAGATTTTTAATCACCACATGAATAATGTGGTAACAACACGGTAAATTGTATCAGAGTAACCATTAATGTGACAGCAATAGTGTGTCATGCCTACATTAATGCAATGGGGGAAAAAAAAACACTGAACACATCAGGGGTACAACATGACTTTTCAAACAAACGGATTCTTTCAAAAGCATTAAGAATGAAGCAACTTGACATATTATACACCTATTTGCATACATAGTCCTATGGTTCCCTAAGAGCCTAGGTTAATGGCATCCATTGCTAATAAGTAAACACACACATTCCTGTCATCTTTTGTTCACCTAACAATAAGTGAACAATCGTTATTACATTTCAGTGAGTTAAGCCGATTTTTGGGAGCCCTACATACTCAGCTCTCAAATGTAGGGCTCCCAAAAATCGTGCATGATTATACATTACTATGTGAGAGGCCATCTATTCACATAATTCATTCTCGCATATTGCCTGTGCTTGTTTGAGCGTTTTTGAGAGAAAATCAGACAAGACAAAGAGGATAACTGAACAGAAGGTTGTCATTTGTTATTTAAACTCACCAAACATTCTCTACCGAAAGGGCTATTTACAGAAAATGGGTTGCATTCCTTACAGCAAAGGTAAGAAAATCGCAAATGTCATCCAAAAGTCAAAAATAACGTTTATTGTCATGAATGTATGTATCACCAATATAGAAACTAAACTTGAACCATAAAAGATTCTGCTCACATTTTATAGGTTATATGAAAACACAGTCTACAAATGAGAACACTTAGCACTAGATAAATCAATTTAATCTACTTTGCATTTGATAAATTACTCATATTATCCCACTATAAAATGGCTTAGTGAGATTAAAAGAAATTTGACTGACCCGATATAACTCAAGTATTTATCCCCAATCTAATTACACATTTTATTTTAGGTTTATTCAACAATCAAGCTTAAGAATTTATATCTAGACAACATTAAAAGAATATTAAAACAAACCGGGAAAAACATTTTCGTATATTTTATTTATGGACAATATTAGCTACAACAGAAAACTAGACTGAAATTGAAATTGTACAGCGTGAAGGAGAAAGCCATAATTCTCGTTCCTGGGAAACAGTGGGTTCAATACCAAGCACAAACAAAGAATTATTTTGAGAGCGTTAGCAAACATTTATACGTTGTTTCTAATGGGGTCCAATATCGATCTCTTTATGTAAACAAGGTTCAAAATAACGAGGCCCTTGGCTGTTTAACTGCTTTGGTAGGCTAAAATAAGCAGACGAAATGAAATAATACAATACAACAATCAGATAGTATAATCACTAATGAATACTTTAGTTAATAAAATTAAACATTTATCAGAAAATGTTATTTTTATAATCGGATAGTTAATATTTTATCGATTGTTTTAAATTCCATATTTTGTGACCTTTTAATTCAATGACACTAGAATAAAAATAAAGATTTTAGAAAAATACGTATAAAGCACAAAAATAAAGCAACCAAATTACTTTTGTTTCTTTAATACTTTCAGACTATATTGTTTAATAATATTGAATATTTTGGATTTTAAACTTCCAATTATCAGTTTCGTGTTTCCAATCATCTGTTTTCCAATCATCAAAGTTTTATGAGTGACGATGCACAATTTCTATTTTGGATGTAACTGCATTTCGTGAGAATGACGTATAGGTAAAGATTTAAAAATAGCAATTCATATATTATGTAAAACTATAAAAGCAAAAAAAAATTTTAATAACAGCTTTATAGCATTAGCTAGTTTGTAGAAACACTGCAGCTTTTAAAATACTCAAAACATTCCAATTATTCTGATTCTAAATATAAAAACAATTCTCTACTGTTAAAGAATAAAATACCACAACATATATTACTTTCGTTATACATATTTATAAAAAGTATCTGAATATATTTTAAGTACAAAACATCTTAAAAATAATGCAATTTAAAAAACCTACTTTTAGACAAACCACCTTATGTGCGTGTATATAAGATTATAACGTATAGTAACTAACACCATACAAGAATTTAGAGTTATAATGTATTTTATATATAGTAATGGTTTGTTTATCACCTAACGGTTATTTTTTGTACACGAGAGCTAATAAGATGGGGGATTAACATAAGATAGTCCATCGTAAAGTCTTACATCCTTAAATAGAACGTGTATTACTTCCCGGGAGGACTTCTCATGAATAAAGGTGATACGTGTCGCAAAACAAAATCCCCAAGTACCCACTCTAATGAATATACAAGCGTGACTGAATCCGAATTTTTGACCATCCCTTATGAAGTTTAAGGTCCTTTCAGAAAGCCGCGTTGAGTCCATCATCATAAAATGTCTTCAATCAAGCCACAAAAACCTACCAAATGGACTTCGAATCCTGCCTTCCAAACATTGAGCGAAAGGCCAACACTTAAATCTTCAGTTCATAGGCTTCATTCTTATTTTGGATTACCTTTGTAGAGCGGTAAATCAAACTCGCCGGCAAATGTGCTTTTGAAGGCAAAAATATCGCCATTTATGAGTTTTCACAAAATTTTTGGGTGACTGATCGTACAATTGTGTAAAACATGTTCGACCATCTGTATCAATGTTTTGAACAAAATTCAAATAAAGAGCACCATTGATTTTCGGAAAACCATTTAATTTTCAGCAAACAACTTTTAACTAATTTACCAGAAAAAAAAATCAACGAACAAAAAAAATTACTGTTCTTTCTCTTAGTTACAGATTTAATAGTGGCAAATGCGATCGTTTCTTGAGGATAAGTCTAAGAGCAGAAATCAATACCACGAAAATCTAACGATGAAAAATTAACTTTTATACATTGTTTAGAATTACAAAGTAATTTCTATACAACGAATATATTTTCAAAGTGGTGTAATGCAAAGTATATCCCCAAAAACTCATGAACCTTTAAGACAGCACAGCAAATATACATTATAAAAGTACTGAATTCAGAGAGCTAAAAGAGTAAAATTTCTCATTAATTTTGAGTCAGTGAATTTAATTCCTTTTTGTAAACACACTCAAATATATGTAATAAATATGTACTACTAAAAAGGTTTAATTATATCTACAATTGAACTTTCCTTATCTAATATTCATCAAATTAAAATAAAAGATCAAATTATTTAACGTATGACGTAGATGATTTTCAATTTTTTTCTGAAACTTGGGCATAAAAAATAATTTTATTCATTGTATTATCACATCCAACAGTTTTAATCGCACAAGAGAGATATCATTAATTGAGGCACTAAATAAAATTAATCGTTTTAAAAATAAGCGAAAAGAATCCTAAAAATTTTCGATGTAAATCCGAGATCAGTTCAAAAAGTTGTCTCTAGAATTTTTGGAATACTGAAATTCTTAATAGAAGACATAGCAGATAGAAGACATAGACGAAAAACTTAGCAGTTTAAACAATTCGCTAATAGCAAAATATTGCCTTTTTTCTTAACCTAAATAGCTTTAATCCAAATGTAAGAAAATTCTTTTAAAAATAAAAGTTTTACTGAATATGAAATATCAAAATGTTTATGCAGAGACATTAAAAAATATAAAGCATGAACAGCAATTAGCTACCAGTATTTTTTGCGCATTTTTATAGAGATAAATAAGCATTTTAAAGATCTGAACCGAAGATCAAATTTGAAAATGTTATCGATTTTCGAAAATCACTAAAATATGAAAACTAATAAAAAGGTAATAAAGAATGTAACGATTTTAAGCAGTTAACGGCAATTATTTTAAGCAATGTATTTCTCGAAAATTTCATTCTTTTATTTTGTAAAATTAAATCAAATTGTTCTTAAATAGAAATAGAATAAGCATTTTGACAATTCGAAAGAGTCATCAAATTTTAAAAAAAAATCCTCGTAAGCATCTCTGGGACATCGATATTTTATCTAGTGCCAATAAAGCCTGTATCTTTATAAATATGCTAAGTTCATTTTAGAAATTGAGAGATTTTATAAAACTAAATATATTGAATATTGGTTAAAATCGAAATAGGGTGAATTCTAAACACTTTCAAATGGAATACGAGATCAAATTAGTACCAATTAAGAGCTTCATAGTCATTTATAATAATAGTTTAACATAAAAATATAAAGTAATTAAATATACAATATAATGTACGTTAACATTATAAACCTTAGCATATCACCCAAGAAGTTTTAAAAAATATTTAACCTTATTAAAAATAACTAAACGAGCTTAGTCATAAAGTTTAAATACAAGTCATTTATAAAATAAAAATTTCATTGTTAAAAAAAAATTTTTGTTTAGTCGAAATTTTACAAACTTTCATAAAATTTCGTTATTTCGAAATTGATGAGACTTGATTCTATGGCAACCGCAATAAAGAATAAAACACGGAATATGCTTTATAAAGCTTGAAACTATAAAAAAAATCTTCACTGAAATTGCTCAACATTTGCTTTCAATTTTACAAAGAGGTCAATTTTTTAAGCTGTGATTTATATAATTTAAGGCAAAAACAATATTGAACCAGATGGTAAGTTTAATAATGGATAAAAATTGTGCTTGATATTTTTATAAATCCAAAATAGTCAAGAAAATAAAAACACTGATCAATAATAAGCTTTTACTAATTATTTCATTCAAAATAAGAAAAAAAAGAGAGAAAAAAATGGAATAGCTTAGGGCTTTAAATTGTGTTGGTTAAATGGAATAAAATGTAGTAATATGCAATAAAAATCAATCATATGAACAGATTATTAATCTGGATCACTTTAACCGAGGATATGACTGCAAATGAATGAGTAAACCCAACGCAATAACTTGCCTCTCCCCAATATTATATTTATTACTTGCCGCTCCCCAATATATATCTTAATAACTTCATAATTTATTTTTTAATAAAATTTTTTTTAATTTTAAACTTTAAGTGTTGATAAAATTAGTTTTTAAATTAAAGTAAAAGGGGAAAAAATAATTCAAGTTTATCTCAATTTTTTTCAAGATTCACAGAATTTAAAGATCCTTGAAATTATATATAATAAAATGTACGCTATTAGAGAACACAATTAGACTTATAGAAAATAACAATTTGGACTCATTTTATTAATGTCCCCATTATTTAAACTAGTTAGTCCGAAACAAAATTAATCGCGCAATGAATATGATTCAGTGCATTTTAAGCAAAAAAAATTCCATTTATGGTTTTATAAGAAAAATATTGCGATAAAAGAAGCTTTAAAGAAAAATTAAGAAAATGGTAAAAACAAATACCGCTCTCCAGCACAATGAGCTCCAAGTCGTCTCATCTGTTCGGATGTCTCTCATAGACCACAAGAGAAACTGGTTCTTGTGAGCATGTTATTGTTGATAAAGACCCGGATATCGACTTCTTGGCGAAGAATCTCCCCTTCCTTTAACAACTTACTCAATGTCTATTTTCCACGAGCGGAAAACTTGTATGTTTCGAAATTAATAATGGGCAATCTACTTTTCCCTATAAAAATGAAAGAATTTGACAAAAAAAGTTTTCCTTTCAAAAAAGAATATCTGGTAACTGTTTTCCCATACCAAGTAGGTTAAAATGGTATCAAGGGAATAGCAAACTAACAGCAGGGTATTTCGAAAAGTCACCTTTTGTAAGCTACAGTAATTAAATTTTATTACCCTGCGCAATCGAAATGTTTTCTTTCGGTGAAGAAATTTTTATTAGATCTAATCATTTCAAGAGTAGGAAACTCTTTGTTTTGAAGAATTTTCCACTGAAATTTTTTGTTTTAATCTAGAACCAGGTAGGCATCCATACCTGTCAACCTTCGGAAAAGTGCTTCAATAAAACTTTTCGCGAGTCAAAATTACAATCAGATATAAATTTTCTTAATATAAATTAATTAAAATAAAACTAATTAAAAAAATAATAAGAAACACATTAACAATTAATAAAATTAAAATTTTCAGTTAAATGACTTAAAAAGCTCTATAAAACTTTCTTGATTAAATAAATTTAATATTTTATACGTTGGGAAAAGTTCAATGCCGTAACAGTTCTTCTTAAAGCCTTTTCTAACAAACTCTTACTCATAACAAAATCCATGGGTTAAAGAGAGAGATTTCACAATATATAAACATATTTTTTAAATTATTATTAGATAGTGAATTTCTAAACTCATTTCTATTCTTTTTAATTTAACTAAAAATTCTTTCACACTCTGCATTGGTATGGGTTAACATGAATTTAGATATTCTATCATATTTGTCATTTCTACACTTTTAATTTCACCAATTTGAAACAAGAGAATTAATGTTTTCATTTTAAAAATTCTTAATTTGGACATATCTTTAGTCTGCCTCTACCATTTTATGTCCTCACCTATGATTTCTGAAGCTTCCCAATAGGAAAAGATGTCGGAATATGCATTTTCTGACCACAGACTGGAAAGTTATTTTTCTCCCGCAGATTGGTTGAAAGGTGTACTAAGTTTTGTTCCTAATTATGGTTAACGAGAAAAGATCGCTAAAATGTGATAAAACTTAAAAAAATGTTTTCATTTCAACTTTGCCCAAAAGAACAAAAACTCGTAAAATGTTCCATGCTATCAGTCAAAGCGTAAAACCTTGCGATCTTTCGTACAATTTACTCACGGTGCGTAAAAATTGGCAGGTCTGGACATACACACGTTAAAAAAATATCTGCTAACGATGAAAGTGTCAGAAGAAAATGAGAAAGCAAGACATCAAATTTTGCACTAACCCAGTAATTTATTTTTACATGAAGATTTAATTACACAACACACTTGTATTTTCAAATAATTTAAAAATGGATTTCTATAAATTCTGTTACAGTACCGCACAAATAACATCAATTTCTTAAACAATTCTAAATGTCTATCTTTCTGTGAACAAATTTCACAGAAGAAAGTCTAAAATTATTTGATATCAAAAATTAACCTATCAATCTTTAGCAATAATCATATTTCTTGTTTAACCCCATGCTTCTTTCTTAAACTAGCATTTACTTAAGTAAAAAATAACTAGGAAATTATTATTGCCCTCTTTTTATCAGTAGAGCATAGATTCAAATAAGAAGAAGTAGTTAATATTTTTTTTACATCAATAGGACTTCATTGTTACGTGTTTAAAACGTACAACTTTCAGATATTTAATTTTATATATATATATATATATATATATATATATAATAAAATGGGTAATAAATATAACATTTTGTGTTATATATATATATAGTATAAAATATGTTATATTAATTACTCATTTTATTTTAAAATGAAAACAGATCGTATATAATACTCCTCTACAAAACTTAAAAACAAAAAATGGCAAAAAATGGCCAAAATAGCTATTATAATTTTCAATGCAATTGATTTCATGAAAGAGCATTTTAATATATTCGCACATATATTAAAATTCAAAACAGAAAAAACTATATTTACTATAAATATTAAAATATTTAAATTTATTTCTCCGAAATTATTTAATCAAAATTTATAGTACACCTAACTAAATAATGCATTCCCTATAGGGAATGACTTTGCATTTTCATAAACTTAGTTAAATTCCTTTTTGTTTGATTCCGTCAACTTAGAAAACTCACCGGGATATTTGTCAATTTTATAGCAATGTATAAAAATATTAATTAGTAAAAAAAGGCTTTTAATTTTTAAATTTAATGAAAAATGTCGGAAAATTGCAGGCAAAAGTATCAAAAATTATGTCGTTTAGTCATTCAGCATTGCAAAAAGTAATTAATAGTTACGAAAAAAGAAGACTACTACGGCGAAGGTGACCGTCCTGGGAAAATGACAGATATCGATGACAGAAAAATCAAGTTTCTCACTTTTAATAATAAATGTCAAAAAAGTAAAAGAAATTTTAAAGAAGTACGATATTGATTTATCACCCGAAACTGTAGGGTGGGCCATTAACAGTCTGTCCTGAGTTCTTATTAGGAAATAACTGAATATTGTTTGCAAGAGAAAAAAATGACATATATAATTTGTGTATTTTAAATATTTCTCCGGAATTTTCGATTAAAAAGTGATTTTGTAAAATGAATCAAATTAAAAAACTTCTTACTTAAGTATAAAAATAAGAATATGAAAGGTAGAAAAAGGAAAATGAATAGTACAAGAAAAATATATTAAAACAAAGATGCAATATATAATGGTACAGATCTATAATTTGCTTCAGTGTGTTTTGGTTGATTAACCACTTCACGATTATTTTTTGCACATGAGAAAAGTAAACAAAGGCCAACAAAATTTAAACCGAATTTCAAATCACTATACAAGCATTCAAACCCAAGTGGGAATTAAATAAGCTCACTGTTAAACCCAAAGATCAGTCAGTGTTTAATCATTCAGCTGCGAACTCGGCTTTTGGTTCAGAGAGTAGAAAATAATTATGGTTAAAAATCAAGTTAGCTTAACATTTTGAAGAACATATTGAAAGGAGTTAAGTAATCAGATTCTTAAAGAGATTACCACTTCCATCAATATAACACCCCCAACATACAGTCTATTTAATAAGTATTTATTTCACCATGTCTTCAATCAGTTCCCCTACAAACTCAGGATTTAAGTTTTATTGAAAATTGAACGATATAATTGATCGAGGGTAACGGGCAACCTAAGAGCTCCTTGGAAGAGCATTGCTATAGAGAAGTAGTTTCCATTCAGAGGGGAATCCCGTGGAGCAAGGGGGGAAATAGGGAGAAACTCCCAATGCCTGTAGAAAGGTGAAAAATACCTTTCTGAGATTAGCGCCTTGCATTTCATAAAATACAATTTATACACAGCATCACGGAGTCTCAAATATGAATTCCCTAATGCTATGAAACTTTATTATATCTGGTCAAAATTATGGGCTTACATTTACAAAAGAAGCAAAAATAAAATTCAAAAGTGCGTCACCAAAGAAATTTCGAGTTTCGAAGGCATTTAACAAAATAGTAGGAAGTCATTTAAAATGTCATTTTCACTTATATTTTAATATTAATATAAGGGTATAGTTACACTTTTTCCTCAATTATTTAAAGCCCCTCTCAAATAGAAGTTTATTATTTCGTATACAAAAAAAAATTTATGCTTTGGTTCAATTAACAACTCGCAGGGTACAGGGAAATTTTTTTTGAAGATATTTTATCAAAAATACGTTACTGAAATATATATTATAAATGCTTTAATTAAAAAATTACCATTATTAAATTTTTTGTCTTTTATTTAAATTATTTTTCCCAATATTTCACCAAAGTTAGAAAATCTCTAAGTTTATTTACTAAGTAAACAAGCAAATAACAGAGTAAATGAAAATCACTTTTTTTTTATTTAATTATTAAAAATAAGATAAAAGTGAATATTGGTATTTAATAAAGAAAAGTAAATCCTTGTAGCAGAGAAAATTAAGACTTGTTATTGAAAAGTTTCATAATAATGGAATTTATTCATACCAATAAAAGTATTTGATAGAAAAATACAATATTAGAACACATTTCGGGACCCAACTTAATGAATTGAGAGAAAAGTAGAAAGATTAGAAGAGGTAATTAAAATAACAGTAATAAAATGTAGATGGCAGAGAAATTTAGAAAATTCATTAACAAAATTAATGTTATTTTGTGTCTTATTATATTTGATCATAGCTATCATTCATAAATTAATAAGGGTAATTTTTAAATATATTATTGCTAACCCCGATTAATATCAAGGTATCTAACGGTATTTAATTATTAAATAATAAAACAATTGAAGACATGGAACAATAGAAGATATGGAATCTTCAAATATGTTTTAATAATAATCACGAATGTAAAGATATAAAAAAATTCATGCTTTTCAGTTTTTTGGTTAGTTTATTACAATACTTTTCCAGCTTCTTTTCCTGCCTACTGAGGCTTCTATATACAGTCTTGTAATTCTGAACCACTGATAAGATGAAGTTTAAGCTTTGTTGGCAGTCAGCTCTCCAAATTTCCACAACGGAAGATTAGAGTAGCTAAACACTTAGTATGATCAAATATAAAACCCACTACATTTTGGACACAAGAATAATATCCTTCCACCATGTTGCTGCGGTCCATCGGCATTTGGTGAGACATGTACTGTGTTGTTAAATTATGTTACCGGCAGCTTATCTCTGACAAAAAGGCCATTAAACAGATAACTAAATTATAATTTCCAACATCAGCCAAAAGGCAAAAACGACACTTATCACCAAAATTCTACATTAGGAAGGACGGTCACTAAATTTCAAAAGTATTTAGCATACATAAACTCTCTAAGCACGATGGTCCTCCACGAAATCTGTCGTCATTGACTATCAATCGAACACCAGAACATCTCCTTTCTTCGCACATTTTACCGAGGTAATTCACGGAATATATATAAAACATAAAATTAAAAATTTGAATTCAACTCACCGCATTGGAGCGCTGCGTTGATTCGCCGCCATTGGTTGAGGCCGAAGCATTGCGACTATGATGCTCATTCCGCCGGGATTTCTTGGCTTTAGACTCCAGATACCTTTGCTTTAGCAGCAAGGTCTCTTGTCTTTGGGCATCATACAGGCCATTGGCAGTCTGATCGTAGCGGGGTAAGCAGGTCCCTTGGTGCCTTCGGTACACATCCAAGCGGCGGCGTAGTCGCTCTACTACCGTTTGTCTCTTTGGAGGTAAGATATCCTGGCCACCAGGATTTGGTGGGGGTCCCCCGCCTGGTGGCGGATAACAGGTCACGTCCAGCGTCGTGGTTTCGTTGGAAGGAGAACAGTGGGGATAGAGAAGAGAAAGACCTGCCGGTGGGCCCCTATGGGGATGCTCGCACCACTCGGGGATCTCGTGTCGAGCAATTTTTCTGGACTGATGGCACGTTGGACAGCCTTTCACTGGTTAGGGGGGAATACCATCTCACACTTATCTCATCATTTCAACACTTGGAAGCGACTATCTTAGTTGTGACAGAGCACAAACTATTATGAACCTGTAAGAGAAAATGACACTATATAATAACGTACAAAAATAATATCAAATAAGTCATAAGCTTAAACATATATTATTATTGAGCATATTTTGCTTGAATTATAATGAGAATATACTATTGTATGTGTGTGTGATTTGTATTTTATTTCTTTAATCTAGTGAATTTTAAAAGATGGTACGTAGAGAGAGCAATAGGTACTCATAGGTGAGACTTTTATTATTTAACATGCAATTATTCACCTTTTTACAGAAATGAACTCAAACGTGAAACTTTTTTTTGTTTAATTTGCGATCCTTCACCATTTTCAGTAATTACGTACTCATAAATGGGGCTTTTATTATTTTTTTATATTACAATGTTTCATTTTATTTCATAAAGAAGACTCATCATATATGTATAATAATCCACAAGGTTGGAGTAATAATGACAGACTCTCAATCCTAAATTAATTTGTTAGTAAGTTTTCCATAAATGTATAATTAATACTCTTGTTAAGTGCATGATTAGTATAATAGAAACTTCTACTGCAATACAATATACATTCAGATATTAGGAAGCATAATGATAAAAGCAATGACCTTTATTTCAAGAGTTTATAGGTTCCATTCCAACCTCTAAAATGTATTGAGACATTTGGAAAACACACTGAACAGCGAATTGCGTCTCGTGTACAAAAATTTGTTTTAAAGGAATAATTCAAACCATTTGTTGTTGCCAATTTTAAAATATAACTCACTATAAGAATTATTGCAAATGTAAAGTAACAGAATTAGATGAGGGATTGAATGAGGAAATTTCTTTAAATTAAATTAACAAATTAGAATATAACTTCAGGTATCGACTTTGCCATTTGAACGCAGATTAAAATTACAAGATTTAGCGGCAGAAAAAAAAATAGCAAGATTAGAAAACAATAAAACATTAATTTCCCAATTAAATACAAAAGATACAAAAAAATATGCAATAAACTTCCTAAGTAAATGTAAAAAAGGAAGTCAAAAATTTATATACTAATTGATGGGAAAATCGCAGAATCCCCTTTCGGTTTCTAATTTTTAAAATGAATTTTTAGAGACGATGAAATTTAAGAAAACATTTTAATTTCTGAAAACAGAAAATCAAAATGCGTTAAAAATTCTAAAGGAAAATAATTGTTTTAATCATTACTATAAAATAAAGAAATGTGTACAGAGTAATTTATACTTTCAAAAGCCATTCAGTATCTGGGAAATAGTAGTATAAAAAATAAATTTCTGATATAACAGAAAAGCTTAGTAAACAAGATTAAAAACAGAAGTACGTTGTTACAATGAATACTATGAAAAAAAAGTCAGGAAAAGTGTTTTTTAAATGAGATAGAAGAATACAGTTTTTGTCATAGCATCCAGTATAAAAATATCATTAAAATATAAAAGCGCTTTCCAGAATTCAATATATCTCTATTTTAAATATATTATTGTTATATGATATTCAAAAATCTCCGCAAATATGATAAAGTAAAAATACTAAAAACTGGAATTACGCAATTTAAGTTGAAAACTATTTCCAAAAAGGTAGAATTGAAAAGTTCTTAATCAATTGGACGTTTTTTTTTTTTTTTTTTTTTTTTTTACGAAACCATTTATTCTAAAAGGAACTAACTATTTTTGCTTTATGTTAGGAAATTCTTACATAGAAAAATAATTAAAAGTGTTTTCGCACAGACGAGAGAAAGAAATGCCCTTCATTTTATCTCGCTAAAAAGTATGAAGAAATCACGATTTAAATCGTGCTAAATAATAATAGTTTTCAATTGGTTGGCTCATAGCCAAATGTTTTACATTTGGCTATTATGTATTTTGTTCATTTAAAATTATATATAATCTGAATTTTATGTCAATATATTAACCGCAGTATCAGCTGCAACATCCTTTGCAGGAAGCAAACGCATGTTCACAAAACAAAAATATAAAACAGAAGTCCATGTCAACATAAGAAGACTACTTGATGGATTGTTTGGACGCTTTAAGTTCACTAATTGCGCAAGAGGACCAATTTGATAGGAAAAGCAGTTTAAAGTAATTCCGAATTATTAAGTTCGAATCGAAGCCACAAACTGTTTGAGATAAATTAAAAGCGTTAATCATTTTGCTACCAACTAGGCAGCTGAATACATGAAATTTAAATATTTAGGAAAAACATTATCAATGAAATGTCACTACCAGTTAATCAATAAAAATTTTCTCCCAAATGGATTATGCATTTTATTCATAAAACTACCATTTGTAGATATATTTTATAGGATTTAACAGAGAGGGATGAAAATGCTTATACGGCGAAAAACAAGAAAAAGAACATACTCTAACAAAACGGAACAAATACCAAATATCTACCAAAAAATTTTGCACAAAAATTTTTCTTTTTGAAAAACACGATTTTATAGCAAACAGAAAGAATACATCTAAAATAAATTATCCATTACATTAGATAAAGATTTTCATGTAAGTATCATTTCAAACTATAGAATCAACCAAATGTATTTGTTATGACATTGAAATCCTGATAAACCAGTACAGTTGTCAAGCTCCTCACTAGATAGAAAGAACATTTTCTACGCACTGTATCTTACTTATCATCGTCAATTGATCTCTTCTTTCAGAAATTTGGGGGGGAAAAAAACCACAAATTATCACATAACACTAAAATGAGTGTTATTTTAATTTATAAAAGTATAAATGGAGTATGAGCATATGAAACAAGAAAAATAACTGTTTTTCCAAAAAGCTATGAGTTCGATAATAAATTATGCATATGAACTACAAAATCAATTATTCAAAGGAAAGAATTTCGATCAAAAAATAGACAAATCCGTTTACGTGGGAAGATGACTTTTTCCCGGGAAATAAATGGAATCAAACTACGAACACGAGATTGAATTCCAAATATTCTCCATTATAACTGCATTTTAAATTTAGTTTAATCATTTAAAAAGGTCGCAGCTTTTTCAAACGAAAAAAAATGAAAACTTATCTTTAATCATGTTCCATATCTAGAAAGCTATCGCTTGGAAAAAACAGGTGCTGGAATCTCGATAAAAACGCGACGTTTGCTTTTACAGCAGGAGACAAAAGATAAATATGAAGTAGACACAATTCAAGATTGAAAAATCACATTCTATTCGAAACGAAATATGTTGCAGGAGAAAATGTCACGAAAATTTAAGAGGAATAAATTGAAAGGAATTCGTAGTGTATCTTCTTCAGTCTTTCACATGGAAATTTAACTATTACGATATGTATCAGTATTGTTTATTTTCTAAAATACCTTCACTAGGTAATTATTGTAATATCTTCTCTAACTATAAAAGCTTATCATCAACAAAGATGCATTATATCTGGAAACCTAAAAAAATTGAATGTTAAAGGAAAATTAATTTTCCAGACTTTAAATGGGCAGATTTTTAACTTACAATTATTTTAGCTCTATATATGCAAAATAGAATTAGCTAAAAATATCTGATAATCTGTAGTAGCCTTAAGATAAGAGCTGGTTATAATGCTTTTCCTTGCATGCTCTACATATTTATCATGTGGGAGAAATTTTCGTAGTGCATTTTTCACATGTTGACAGGAAAACGCAGAAAATTTCCAAGCACACACCCAAAAACAACAGGTTTGAACACGATATTATCATTTCCAAAGAATAGGGTCTTACTAGACCTTGGTAGTGACCTTTTTGAATTACAGCATTTAAAAATTGTAAAGTAAGATGATGCTTACAAGAGATGCTTTCACAGACTTGATGAAATGAATCAAGTGAAGGCAAAATTAATCTAAGAAGATTTGTAAGAAGTGTAAATGCCACATATTGATTAGGGTAGTATAAATTGTAAATGCTAGATGCAGATTACTAAAGACATATTTCCAGGATTAGGAGTAACATCTAAAATCTTGTTTCAGAGTTTGAAAGCAGAAAATCCTTTATGTGGGTTAATATAGTATAAAGAATTATTTCAAATAAAGTATATATATAAACTACAATTTAATTCGGAGTATTCCAGTGGGGCTTTAACATAAAGGAGATTACCCCAAATAAAACATCACTCATAAGTTTAGAATATATTCTCATTTTGTCATACACTCAATATTTTATCAAAAACAGAAATGAATAATTTATGCCAACCGTTATATGTTCACTCCACATAATCAACTGAATACATACTAATTAGTAAAATGTAGCCTAAGAAATTTTAATGCGCAAATTTAATTCTAAATCTATGCACTAACATTGTGAACGTTACTAGTAACAATCTAGAAACAAATTCCAAGAAATAATTTTAAAGTCATGTTGTTAAAAACGCAGTATTATTCACAGTTTATTCTCAGGATTCGAACTCATTATCGAAAGTGATACATTCACAATAGTACTATATGACTTATTAAATGTAACGCAAGTAAAAGAACTTGCATATAAAGATGTGTGTTCTTTCTGAAGTTATAAAACAGAAATTAAAGCTTTGTTAAGGATATTACTAAATTTTTTTTTCTTTTTGAGTATTCTCCTCACATAAAAGAGTTATTTGAGAATGATGCAAAGAAAGTATTAAATCAATTAATCTTAAGAACACAGCGCACATGAATATATGTAATGCCATTTATTTAAACAAAAAGTAAATTTATGATTTTTTTACTGTCTCTATCACCACACTCACACTTATATACTTCGTTAAAAACAAATAAATATGAATAATAAATCAAATACATTTGTTGAAATCAGTATACATAATTTCAGTTTGTGATGTACTTTTTTTTGTATATATATATATATATATATATAATATTAAATGCATAATTTTTATAAAAGCAAAACATGTTGAAGCCAATGCTGCAAATAGAATGTTTTTAAAATTCTTTGTATTCATGAAATACGCATATTGAGCATATTTCTCTTCTTTTACCTTTCGAGTATTATTATAATTTTTAGTTATGTGGTGCTTCTAATTGAGTCTTGCGTAAATTTGCTACAACACTACATTATATAAAGTGACTATCACTGGTTAAAGTTGACCACATATAGTAATGTTGCAATTAGGAAAATTTAACAGCAAATAACTGAAATTAAATTTTGGAGGAATTTTATACGTGACGTCTACTGCAAGAGATCAAGGGGACGATTTTGACACCTTACCAGTGACAGCTGTTGGCTCTTACATTTACAGAATTTTGCCTTTCCGATTTGGTCACTCAAAGGTGATTTTTTGCAGACGAAGGCTAATTACACTGATTAACAGTTCAAAGTGGATCCAAAGCACTTCAAATTGCGATTCATACCTACGAACAGTTGAATCAAAGGTCAGAGTGCCAACAATTCGGCTGCCAGCTCTTCCGCTTTCCATAATGAATTTTTGAGGTGGTGGACAGCATTTACGTGTAGAGGAAAGGAGAAATGAGTAATCCTATATTTTCAAAGGTTATATTTAATAGTCATAGGTTGCAAGGGAAGAAACTCAAAAAATCATCAGGCTATTCCATAATCTGCAATGTGACTGGATAAATTGTTCGTTTGCATACAATATACCCTCTTTCAAAATTAGTGAAATAATACACGCACTGTAGAAAAGTATGAAAGTCGAACCAAGTTACTATCATTAAGGAAGAATCTATTAATAATCTACTTTAAAATCACAACACATTATAACAGGTTCCTTTCAAATCCTCGTTTAACTCATCTGAGTTAGCAGGTTTTTGCTCATTAGCTACTTTTGCACACGAAACTTCATACGACATGTTACTATAGCTGAACCATTAAAAGCCTACACGTCTGAGTGCAATTAATCTAATAATCAGAACGTTAACAGTTCAGTTACCAGCTCTCGCTTTAATCAAAGCTTGGATTTTAATATTAACAGTATATTGATAATTAAGGAAAGACTTCAAGCTCGCATCAAGAACTTTTAATTAAGATAGTGTCTTTGAAGTCCTTATAATTTTGTAGAAAGCACACTATAGGGAATAAGTTTGCTGGGCGAAGACTTTGTTCTTGTGCCTGGTAGGAAGCATGTTTGACATCCTAATTTTGAAGAACATCGTTGTGCCGCGGAGAATTACAAATTTTACACTGTTCGTTTTACACCCTCAGTTGAAGTAGGGTAAGAATTTGGAAGGAAAGATATCAGCACAGGCATCAATCTCATGACTTAACCATGGAATTTTAAAATAGCGAAATTGCAATATGTAATCATTTCGGATGAGGAAATTGGTAACATATACAAATGTCTTTTTATAATAATTTGAAAATAATGAAAAGTTTTTTAAATATAAAAATAATGTCACCTACACTAAAGAGACACCATTCATATAATGGAAGTTTTTTAAAGCTAATTTTGTCAATGTGTCCCTATACTTTAAAAAATATATGAGTTAAACTTACTTAATAGGTGGTTGTGATGCGCAACGTAAAGCGAACTAAGCTAACTTTAAAAGAAGTGTTTAGATTTCTGTAATTATCTCTAAAATGAGACTTAACAGTGTTTGTAACGGACCAAAGTTTCGAAAGTGTGGATTCAAAGTTCCGGATCAAGGCGTAGTCGGATAATCATGGGGCGGTCACAGTGTTTCAATGGCTCAACGATCGTGAAATACACGCCATGAGCATAAATGGGGCGATAGTTCTGGAACGTCATGGAGTCTGGCCTTTGCTCAAAGGTTTGCTCACCTGGTAACCGTCCAAAGTATAAAACCCAGAAGGGACTGAGCAGTAGACAAGTGACGATTTTTAACAGTGTAGGAAGAAGTGAAAGAGTGTAACATTCGAAAGAAAGGTTCTCCTTTGGAAACAAATGTTGGACTCTTTTTTATGGATAAGCACTTTTTGACTATTCTTTACCTTAATATTGAAGTGTAGTCTAGAAGACTGATTTTGCACACGCACATTGTCTATTTTCAATTAGATATAAATCACTAGACCAATGAATAATACGTTTTCAATAGCTTGCCGACAAAAGCCTTTACACCTTGCAATTTAGAGACAGTCAAGTGACAGGGTTGGTCCCTGAGCGCTCACCAATCTCTTTGTACTGTGTAATAACAATGGAAAGACATAACCCACACGAAATATTTAAAATTCATAGACTCTCGCATCATCACGTTTCAGTTGGCCCAGATATCAAAACCACTACCTTCTGAACAACAAGAGGACATTTTTTCAGTTAGCTATCACGGATCCACGAAACTCTAAAATTAAGGGAAAATTATGAAATTATATAAAATTTTTATCATATATCCCATATCTTGGCAACAAAAAAATCAGGCATTCTATTGAATATCTCGAATACATCAAATCAGTGAAGTGTTCAGGAGTAGCAGCCAGTGAAATTCATTCTGCCTGAATTAATACTTCCTCATTAAACAATCAGCCAAGTTTTTCACAGGTCCATTAATGTAATAATAATGGCAGATTTTATAAAGCTGTTTCGCGGTAATCGTAGAATAAATATGTTAAATTTTCTTCACTATATTTCTAATGTTCCTTTCGTTGAAGTTAAATAAGGATTTAAATCGGAGAAATTGACACTTCCTATTGAACAGCTTAAGGGACATAAGCACCCTCACTAAACATACATAATAAACATTTATGTAATATCCACTATGTAGCCACGTAGACAGTCCTTTTTAAACTAGGGCAGATTCATGTGTTACAAAGAATGAAACTTTCAAAATTCCTAACATCGATTGCCGCAAAACAGTATGAATATAAATAAGCAACCTATTTCTTATTGTTCAACTAAGATTTCATCGCGAAATGATTTTTCTCGATGAAATTAGTTTTGATTCTAAGTATTTTTGGTCAGTTATGATGATACCAAGTAACTTAAATTATTCAAATGATACAACATGGCTTTTAACACAAGAATTATATATCATTCAACAAGAAGCCTAAATGGAGGAATGACTACTTTTTGTGAAAGGATCTCTCACCAGAAATTATTTCTTAAATTTAAATTTCGTTATAAAAGAAATTCGAAATTTTTGCATATGTAACAATGAATAAACTATTAAGAAAGTTTGTGAAATAAACTGTAAACTGTCAAGTACATAACTATGACATGACTAATTGAAATTAACTTCTACACACAAACTTCTTCAAATGCATTACTTTCAAAATTATGTAACTTTTGTCTCAAAATTTAAAGAAAGCGTACGAAAATCTTTAAACCAATGCATATCACAAGGTAAAATATTTTAGTAAATTGGAAGAAATTCTTTTTAAAAATTATTTAGTTTATTGCAAATAATAAAATTTCTCCTTTAAACAATATTATAAAGATAATACAACATACATTTCAATCTGAGTTTAAAAAAATGTATGTTATACAGAGGTTTTTTTAATATATTAACTTCTTATATAACATTACACGGTTAGTTACTTGACAGTAAATGTCCGTAAAAGAAGTAGCAACGGCATATACTTTTCATAATAATTGGTCTCGTTAATATTTTTAAATTTTTATGTTAATTATTTAGTATAATGAAAGTAAATACGGAAAGAATTAAGTTTGTTGTAATAATAAATCGTAAAAACAAAAATAACCTTAAAAATACTTCAAGAGGATTAAGCGACATTTTACTCTAATAAAATTAACATTTATAATGCGCCTAAATATGGGTGTGAAACTAATTTTTCTCATCCTCCACTAACAATACAATTTGTCTGGAGAGGATATGTGTCCTTCCCATGCACGGAAGGCAGCAAGATTGTTTGTTTCCTCCGCTGGTATGGCGTTGAAGTTTGGAAATGATGGAATCCTTTAAGGTGTGGAGCATTTCCTTTAATAAAGGTTTAGAACTTCATACCAGCTATAAATCGAAAAAATGCCATAAAAGTCTAAAGTTTGTTTCCTGTTGCTCACAACAAAATAAATCGCAATATTACTTATTTATCCTTAAGTAATAGGATGTTGATTTTCATTTTTATAACAGAGAGTATATTTATACTGTAAATTTACAAAACATCAAATTATCGTATTTTCCTGCATATAATCCGCGGATTATTTGTTAAAGTTCTGCATTTCGTTGTGCGTAGTATATGTTGCCGCGGGGATAAATCTCATAAAAACATTCTTCATCAAAAAGCTTTGGAAGAAAGTTTTTAAGGAAATACTGTTTATATTTCATAAAATAAATAAAATGTAGCGCCACGACACACAGCTGACTGACTTATTTCAGCTATAATCAGTTTTGTGAAATTACGTTCACGAACGAATTCGGTTCTTCGGAAAGATATTACAGTTGCAATTAGCTGACGCCATTTTGCTTTCTGGCTTAACGTGAGAAGTTTCGGTCTGAAAATATTCAAATTCGTATATCGTGATATGGAAGCGAAAATGTTTAAGTTACACAGCAGATTTTAAATTAAAAGCTACAGCGAAAAAATGAATAAAAAAATGACGACAAATAAATAATAAAAAAATGACGACAAATGTGTTAACGTGAAGTGAAAAACAAAGCATGTGCAGTACAAAAGAAAAATGTATCCAATATGCAGTTTAAAAATAATCCATTTCTTTCATATAATTATCAACGAAACAAATTTACTTAACTTTTAAAATATGTCTAACATCATTTTAAAATATTAGAAACTAAAAATCTACTTTTACTAGAATCTCTCTTCTCGGAATTTTCGCTCTTGATCGATCTCGTGCTTTCATCTCAGTTTATCGCACTTAGCGATGAGATGGATCCAAAGAGATTTTTTTCATTATAAATATTTTTTTTCTGTAAAATTTATTATATATTTTTAATAATCTTATACATTTTTTAAAATTTTATGTGACCGAAAAAAATTGCCGCGGATTCTACACCGTTGCGAATTTTGCCACGACAGAATAAAAGCGACAAATAGAGGAATTCGTTTTTAGAGGTAAGTAAAAACAAGATAGGGTTGTCCTTTCATCTGATCAAAGCTTACTAGGTTGATCAGCTGAAAGGACATCAACCCTTAGTAGCTACTTTCAGACATCCCTCCGTAGAATTGATGTGACTGTTCAGAGATATGAGAGATAGAACAAGCAAACAGGGCAAATATTTTACTTAAATTGCTAATTATCTGATTGATGGTTCCAGAACAAAGTCATACATGAAATTCTATCACAAATTAACAAATAAGTAATTATAAGGTTATAATAAAAAAATTTTAAAAATAAATTCATTCCAATCGAATTTCTATAGAAGAAAGAAAACTAATATTTGAAAGATAAGTTGAGCGTGAAGTTAAGATAATTAAGGATCTCATAATCAAGGCTTTACAAAGTAAGACTCGACAACTAACATCACACACAGCTTAACTCCCTCTCTTCCTCTACCACCATACATTTTTATGCTCCTGGAAAACAATCCTAATCATTTAATGACTTCGTTTACGGAAAAAAAAACACCAAATCGTCAATCTAGTCTGTTTTTATTTATAGGATATCGCCTGCTTTCATTAGCCGAATGTCGTCCCGAGCACATTAGAAACAAGAGAAATAAATTGTTCTACACGGATTTTAAATAATCACTAAGTATATGTGATGCAATGGAGCAAGCGCAACAACGTTTAAACAGCTATATTTTATAAACAAAAAAATTATCACTTACAGAGAATAATATAAATTTAACTGTATAATAATTTTTGCGCAACAAAAAAAAAAAAAAAAAAAAAAAAAAGGGTTAATCATACAAGTTAGCTTTGAAATTCTAAAGTTTTAAATATCTATATATTTGTGAAAGCTATAAAAATAATGAAAAGTTATTTTTAAGTCACAAAAGATTCTAGACGTCCAAGCACCTCTGGACCCAAATAAGGGAAACTTACTTATATTGTTTATGTAAATGAAAACTTAAAAGTTAAATCCACAATGTAAATAAAAAAAATAACCTGTATTCCAACAAACATAAGATAGTTATATGCCCAACACAAGATAATCATATTAGGGTCTAGTAGATTTGAGCATAGATAGACGTTCTGTACAAGAAAAGTTTCAGCTAATTCAAGTATTGAATTCGCAATTCTTTGAGTCGGAAACCAATACACATCTTACATTTGGCTTTGTTTCATTGTCTCTCTACGGTTATTTCTTGCCTTATAAGATTAATTTGAAAAGGAAATAGTTTTAAGTGGATTCCGAGTCATTACGAGCATCGAAGCCCTTTATGTAGGAACTGAATTGACAAGCAGTTGAACAGAAGGCCAGAAAACTATTAACAATCCTGCTGTCAGCTCGATACCGTTATCTTTAATGGGGAAGTATATATTCCCAATAAATAAATATATTTAATTCTTCGTTTCCACACATTACTGATCTATATTATTTTTTCAATAATAACATATATTACTGATTTCACCGAGGAAATTCAAAAGAAATCGTAGCTGTTCATGCTCACCAAACAAAAAGTATATTATAAAAATTACTAAATAATGGAGTCTGAAAAATGTATGAGCATAAAGAAAAGAGAATACTATCAAAAATCATTATTCTAATCAGAAAACATTTTTCAAAGATTAATTAAGCTAAGTTACATTAGTGCATTCATATGTTTACTTAATTCGTTTGGAAATACGATACGGAAAGCTGAAATCAGAAAAACGGAAAGTCTAAAATATTTAATTAAAAATTAATAATAAAAATTTTAAAAATCCTAAAATTATGAAATAAGTGTATGTAACAATGAAATAATTATAATAAATTAGTAATTAAATGCCATATTAATTCAAAATTATAATAAGAAAAAGTTACTCATCTGTAAAACTACAATTAAATCTAACGATAGTTTAATCTAAGATTTCAAAATGTATACGTAAATAAAAATATAAAAGAAAAATTAATAATTAATCCATGCTTTTTTAATAAAAGAATTTTTTAATATGAAATTCTTTAAATTGATAAAATTAGAAGAGCATTGTTGAAACAATCAAATTTTAAAATTCTCCAAGAACTATTAATGTCACATAGTGGTCACATAAGGCATAATCATCTCTTTTCAACGATTTAAAATCAGCAATACTTTACATAAGAGTTAAAAACATCTACACAATAGATGTGATAGATATTTAATTACAGCATATATCACGTGATCCTTTCTTTCGCCAAGTGCAATAAAGAAAAAATATTACAGCGGAGAAAATTTTTAAGTTCCCACATAAAAATGCATTCGATATTATGCGATAATTTATTTCGCAAGCATAAAAAAGGGTTCATTAAACGTAAATAATTTGATACCATCCATTAAACGTCACTAAGAAACGAAGTTTGCTCGATAAAAAAAATTGTTGTTTACTTAGGGTTCAAAGTATTAGTTTCTTCCACATGTACTCGGGAAACGCACATTCCAACTCAACTCGACTCGGTTCCAAAAGTTGCTCAGGTGTTTACATTCATCCGGCCGATTCGAGTTCGCCTATCGACTCGTAAAAGTCAGGTCACATATTTTTCGCACGGTAGTGGAAAAGAAGAACGAGAAGCTCGCCTGCGCCAACTCCATTTAATTGAAAATATTCCGAGCGCGTTTATTCAGTTGCGATAAAATATGCGATGCGTCTCCAGGAGAACAATGATTAAGTTTTAAACTAATTCAAAGAAATTTGTCAAAGGATAGTTGGCAATATTTCTATAAATTTTCTTTTCTTGAAACAAAACGTCTACTTAGACTAGAAATATCTCCTATATACATTCTAATTTATTGACAGTCACACACACATTCCAAATTAAAAACCTCTATAATAACACCGTATCCAAGTAAATTAACATCATGCATGTCGATAGTTAGCAAACACAAACCTATCGGCGTCTTTAAGGATCGATATCGGCAGTGATGGCATTGGCACGATGATTTTGCAACGGTATCGGTCCTATAACGGCAAACTATATCAAGACTTTCTAACGTATTATCGTCAGAAAGTGGCTTTAGCCCTGATGAGGATGCTTGCCGGCAAGTGGCGACAAAGATCTGATGCCTTCCATTTAGCAAGATATCACGTGACAATGTAATGTCCATCACACCTGCTGGATGTTTTTGTCGGCTGGTGGCCATTAAAGTGAAACCGGTATATTCAAATCGTCGAACAATAGAATTTACAAGGTAAGTATATCTTAATACAGTATTCATCAGAACAGAAATAAAATTTAATTGTGAATGATTTATTTATTTTATTTTGATTTTATTTAACTGTTTGCAAAAGTTTTCTAAACTATTGATTATATTCGTAATGCTCAAGATAGAATGTCAAGATACTTTGTTTTTTTCTGAAATTTTTATTCGTGACAGACTGTTCTAATACTGCATGATTATATTTCTATGATCAAATTTTGTAGAAAGGAGCATAGTAAAACATTATCGATTATTCTTTTTCATAATATATTGTTCTGAAGTGTTCCATTCGTTTTATTTAATTTTATAATAAAAAAATTTTTTAGCGTGTTGGAATAGAATTTTTGCTCATCATTCCTGGTATATTTTCACTTATTACTTTTCAGATGTATTGTTGCTTATATGTAATTAGTTAATATAATCATAAAACTAAATATTCCATTTCTGAATTTATCAACTCCAATTAAGATAGGGATATGTCTATAAGCCTTTAAAGTCATTTCTTTGCAATTTTATATTACAATGTTAATTTATAAATATATGATAGTTTTGTGTATAAATAATTTATGTGTGAACTTGATTATACTATGAATAATTTTGAATTTCTTTAATAAATTTTAATTATCTTGTAGTTATTTGATAAAAATATTATTTAAAATTTTAAAATATGCAACAGAATTCATTTATCATTTCTCGGTTTCATTTAACTTTTATAGTATCTACGACATGTTTTATGCATTTGTTTCTAGAAATTAAATATGTTAAAAGCTTAAATTTGAAATAAGAATTTTATTTTTGAAACACTTGAAATTAAGTTTCTCATTAAATAAACTGAATATTAAGTTTCAAAATTTTTTGAGTGTTTTAATTTTTTCAAACTGAAATAAGCTTTCTGTTTAGTTAATGTAAGATTAGCTTCAATTTACACTAAGAAATAAAATTTGTTGAGCACTCTGACAAAATAAAATTAAAAAATTATTGGAATAATTTAATTAACTTTATAGATAAATTTTTTCTTCATTTACAAACTTGTTATTATTATCATCTGCTAAAAATTAATAATGTATATATTTTACTACATGCTAATAATCAGTTCATGAGTAATATTAATATCTTCATTTCTTTTTGTAGATAAAATGGAATTTGCTTATTCCAAGTTTAAACTCCAAAATGGTAGTTATATAGTGTACCGGAAATATATTGATTTTAAAATGATATAAAGGTTAAAATTTTAGCCAAAAATAGTTGATAGAAGAATTACTTCCATTCGTAAATGCTAAATTGCAAAATAATTTTAATTTTTTGTAATTTATTCATATAAAATTTTATTTTCGTGTTAGTGTTTCTTGTAAAGTGTTTGTTAAGCATTATTGCAGAATTAATTGATTATGAATATGTATAATGTAAATTGAATTTTGCTTTGTAAGTTCTTCTGTAAAAAGTTGAACTAAAATGTTAAGAAAAAGGCCCCAACAAATGATGGATGAATTAGAACTAAATTTATAAGTGCGTATTTTGTTAACTATCAAACTAGAAATGTTACTTAAAAAATAATGTTTTGTGTATTACACACACACAATTTAGATACACATAACTCCTTGCTAAGGGGAAACTTTCTAAATTATTAAATATTTATAATACTAAAGAATAACAAAATATTTGCTCCTTCCTGAAATGTTTCCATCGTCATATTATACAACATTCAAGTTCTCAGTGACTGCTATTTATTGTGTTCAAGTTCTATACATTTAAACATAAAAAAGGTTATATAGAGTATTTATTTTTTTCAGTAACATTTTGTTCTAAAATACCCTATTTGTATGATTTTTTTTTAATTTAAGAATAAAAATATTACATTAACATGTTGTGAATATGAGTGTTTGTGAACATTTCCTTTATTATAAATATATTTTCCGATTCCATTCCAAATGGATTGCTGTGTATGTTTAGTCGGTAATCAAAAAATTTAAGTATTTTACCTCTGCTTGTTCTTGATTAAAAATAAGATATATTTTGCTATAAATATTAAAACTCTTTTAAATTCGATGTGGAATTCTTAATTCCTTATTCATGTGCTCAGTGGAACTGGTCAGGCAGATATCTAAAAGACCATTGCCTTAATTGACAGTGATACAGATTCTTGGATTTGTATAGATATAAGACAATTAAAAATAAAAATCTAAATATTATAATATGTTATAAATTATTATTAAAATTTATCGTCTGAAAATTTTTTTCATACATTTCAACAATTTGCTTGTAAAAAAAATCTTTAATAATCTCTGTTTTATTAGTTTCACCATTAAATTTTATATAAATGACTTATGATTCAAATTATCTTAGAATTCATAATAAATATTTTTAATTATTTTGATTTTGAAAATGTTATTTACACATACATGTTTTCATTTAGAAATTGGGAATTATCAACTGCTAATAAATAATTTATAGATATTTCATTGTGTATTAATATTAAAGTTTGTAAATAATTTTAGTCTGCTTACTTTATGTTGATAAGATAAAACTTGTGTGCTCAAACACAATTTTGTTTAGGTACTTGCAAAATGTTGATTGTATAATAGAGATAAGTGCCAAAATTCCTGTGAAAATAGTTGCAAAAAGAATTACTACCAATTCAATTATGTGATCTAATGGATTTTATAAATATCATTATAAAGATAGTTAAATCACAAAATTATATTGTTGAAGCGTTAATATCTTATTTTTTTCTGTTGTAGAATTATTTATTCATAAAGTAAACTGAATTATCTTTTATAGGTTCATTTACTGACAAAACAAACTGGAGCTGATAATCTTGATGCCAGTTTTAGAACTTTTTATATAACATTCATTTTTAATTGAAAAAACTTAATTTTTGTAGTTTTAATAATTTTGCTCTTTATTGAATAAATTTTATATTCCTAAGATTTTTGTCTCATACCTTCACTTTATGAAATAATGAAAAGTAATGTTTCAATTAAATTAATCATTATAGAAACTTATTCAAATCTTATTGATCAATTTCATTGAAAAATAGAACATAGGCATTTATACAAATTAGTTTAAATGATTTTTTCTAGTCAATATTTTTAGTAATATGAATTTCATTAACAAGAATTTTTTTATTTCTTCAGCTTTTCTTTAAGGAATATTTTTATTTTTTTCCTTTTCAGAGGTATGAAGGTACCTCTCATTATTGTGTAAAATATTAGTGTTAATTGACTAAAAAAACTACAAATAATTTTTTTAACTAAAAGTTGCTTCTTTTCATTTAAGCAAAGCAAAAATTGTGCATTTCTAATAAGTGAGGATATTAAGTACATAAAAATGAATAATTTAAGAGAAACTTTTATGCGTGTATATACAACAATTAATTTAAACTAATTTTTGTAAAAATTTTACGTAGATTTTGAAATTTTTTAATATATATTCATACTTATAAATAAAAATTATTTATTTTTACTCTTTAAAATTAATATTTTTATTTCGTGTATATTTAATGAAAAAATATTTAAATAATTTAATATTGAATCATTTTTTCAATAAGCAAGTATTATTTAAATGACATCAACTTAATCAAATACAATGCATAAATTTATTATATTTCAAACAATTAAGCTAAGGAAACTTATTTCTAAAGTACAAAAAATATTTTTAAATATGCACTTTAATGTTATTAAAAATAGTTGTTTTGGTTTAAAATTAAAAGCTGTCTCATATGGATATTAAAATTTTGAATGAAAGAATTTTGATTTCAATTAAACACAAGAGTATAATGAATGTTTGAAATACTTATTTGAGAAATATATAATAAAAATTTTCTATTTGCAATTGTTAATTATATTAACTAAAATGCTTTTATAGAGAATTTTTTCTGTAAAGAGCTTAGTAGCAGTTTTAGATGAAATATTAAATGCAACATGTGTAAACAACGTAAGTGATATTTGAATTTGAACAAAAGTTTTATGAAACAAATATTTCAAACACAAAAACAATCATGAATTTTAAATACTAAAAATTTCTATTAACGGGCGTGCTTTCGGTCATTTAGAGGATGCCAGTGTTGGGCCACGTATCCAAAGCATTCGGTCTACATCTGGAATGACATTGATAATATAACTGGAAGAAATAAAAAAGGATACTAATATATCCTACTGGCACTTCTACCTTTTTCACGGGATTCGAACTCAGACACACTGGATGGAAGAGCAAATGCAAACCATATCTATATGATTAATATACCTTATGACCACTACAGTTTGGTATTTTTGATGGTAAAGTTTACTAATTTCTATTGATTCAATAGAAATTTCAAATTTAGTACATCTTCGAGTACAATAATACATACTTAAATTTTACTTAAATAGTCACAATGCAATTTATTACATCTTTCATTTGTAAAATTGAAGTTTCTACTGCTTTCATTTAACACAAAGCCCACAATTAAAGGTTCCAATCGTGTTCAGGGGCGGAAGAAAATAGGTGTACTACCACTGCTATACACTGTGGAGAGTTAAAGAATAAATTATCCAGGATTATAAGGAGTGAAAGGAATTTCTTCAGTAGTTATCATTTTTACGGTAAAAACTTCAAATTACAGATATACTACACTATTTGGAAAAAAAATCGAAGCCTCAAGAAGAACATTTGTGATCGTGATGAAATTTGGTGTGTAAAAACATCTTGATTGAACACGCAAATGAAGTTACAAGACAAATACATAGGAATTGAGATCATAGGGTGCATTTTTAGAGCGCAATTCGCAAAGTATAAAACCAGTAACAAATATGGAAAATTTATCTTTTTTTTTTTTTTTTTTTTGGTTGCTGCGATTACGATTCAGTAAAGAAGCAACTAAAGATGCCATTACGACGATATCTAAGACCTTATAGACAATTAAACGACTTCGAATGAGGTCGCATTGTAGGGTTGTGTAAAGCTAGGTTATAATACAGAGAGATGGTCTGCCACCTACAGTGTACCGATACTGGATGTTGGCAACAATGGTTGCTACAAGGAAATTGCCGACGAAATTAAGGTTCTGGAAGGCCAAGAGCACAAATGTGAGTAATGTTAGGATGATTGTTCACCAGACCCGAACAATCACAACGGTATCAATGTCGACTATTCAACGCACTACACCTCACGTGGTATAGTCTACCATTTCATGGCGCTTGTCTGCGTCGGGCTTATGATCACAGAGGCCTTTAGGTCGTTTGCCTTTGACCCCACAACATTGACGGGATCGTCCACAGTGATGTCGCAGTCAATCATCATGGCTGTCATCATCAGATCCCCATATAATGTTCAGAGATGAATTACGCTTCACTCATGAAGTAGATGACCACCGTATTCGTATCTGGAGAGGATGACCAAAGGTCACAATAAGTCTTTGTCTCACAAAGGCATAAAAGTACAACTCCTGTTGTGATGGTGTGGAGCGCTATTTCTTATGACAGCAGGTCATCTTTAGTCATTCTTCGTACATCTTTAACTGTTCAACGATATATTGATATCATCCTGTGGCCAGTTGCAATATACTTCATGGCACGTCACCTGAAGGCAGTTTTCAACAAGATAATGCCAGGTCACATACTACTCACATATCTCTGGACTGTCACTGTGCTGTTGATTACTGTTCTTTGGCTAGCAAAGTCACCTTTCACCAATCGAGCATGTCTGAAACTTGGTAGACTGCCAGATTCACGCACCACAAAATACCACAGATCTGGAACAGCAACTAAAGAATGCCTAGCAGAATATGTAGCAGGATGATCTAAGGAGCCTCTACCACTCTTTGCCTCGAATAATTCAAGCAAGCATTGCCGACAGGGGTGGTTCGACTTACTACTAATTTGAACACTCAATGGGTGATAGTGAGCTGTAAACAGGCACTATGATTTTGGTTTTTTAATCATTTTATTAATTTGTGTATGAGTTACACACATATATTCAATTTCATCAAAAACAACCACTTTCTTCATGGTTCTTCGATTTTTTTTTTTTTTTTTTTTTTTTTTTTTTTTTTGCAGAAGTGTGTATTTATACTTTGGACTATTTATTTAATATGAGAGACATTCATTTAAATTTCTCAAACTAATACAATCGAGTTACCTAAAAATTTAACCCTCTACTGAGCATCCCGCGATTTCCACGAACAACTCAAATATTGCAAAATTTGCACATTCCGCGATTTTCGCGGGCATGTGTTTTTCTTGCTTTATTGATGACGTATCCCGTGTTTTCACTGTTTTCCAGTCCTCAAAATTTTATACAGTTTACTTTTTTATATTATGTAATAAATAGAAATTAACGATTATTCAATTGAAATGCATTAAAAATGTTTGTGACAATATCTGAAATTGGTTTTTTTTACAGCTTAGATTCTTGTGACGAAAATCTATATAAAAAGATTTTCTGGGAAGAAAAATATGCATATTTCAATCCTCTAATCTATATATTCAAAATATGTAGAAAAAATTACTCATTTTTTAACCCATTTCGGATTACAAATCGAGCAGTCAAAGGGTTAAAAGCTAAGATTTTATGGTGATTTACAAAATAAGCTAAAAGTGCTTAGAAATCATATCATCAATATTATTAGGATTCAAAGATGAATTTTTATCCCCAGTTAAAGAGGTTACTAAAGCAAGATGGAGAGATCCACCAGGCAGAATTGGACTTTAGATAAATTTGGAAAGATCCAAATTTAAATCAAGACAGGCTAAGACTTTTTAATTCAGATTTCAAAAACTTCACATAATAATACGATATAATTAGATTCAACATCATAAATTTTTTTTTTTAAAATTCAAGTTATCTTGATTATATTATCAATGACACAGTATGAGTAGAGCATGAGTTTTTTTTAAGAAGTAAATAAAAGTTCATTAGTGAATGTAGAAATATTTGCACTTATAATTTATTTTTGAGTTTTCGTTTTATGTATTTTTTGACGCGATTAAATATTCAGATATCGGGCTCACCGCTTTGCCATCGTCTTTGAATTGGGAGAGGTATTTACGCTGAAAGGACATTTCTAGGGAGTTTTAAGTCATTTACCCCTCTAATACAACGAATGATCTGGGGTCTTTTACCAAAAATTACAGCATTTTAATTATAAAATATTTCATTTGTAAGATGAATGAAAAGTTACACTTATGTATCACATTCTTAGTATTTTCGCTGATTGTGTATATATATAATAAGCGTCAAAATTTAATAGTTTATTGACATTTTTTTTCACGGATTCAAGACAGACTTGTAGCTTTATAGCAGTGTTTTGCTCACACGGGCAAATAAGATCGGGACCTACAGTTTAAAGTGAGTTCCGAACTATCATAAACTTCCGGAGGTAAGTATTGAATTCATAAACATTTGAAATGAAGACTAGATTTCTATGAACACTTGGAAATTACTACTATACGAATAAATTCCCTAATCATTCGGATTATAAGGATGTTACTTTGAAGAAAAATTGCATACAAGTTGTCAAGTTTATTTAATGTATTATATATAAATATATAATATCCTTAACAAATATATAATTTAACATATTTGTATGATTTTTAGCACTAAATACGAAATAATTTTAAAGTTTTCTTTCATAAATATATTGAGTATAGGATTTCATAGTTTTCTTCATTTCTTTTCGGTAGTATTATGAGGTAACAAAGATGATAACATTTCAAGAAAGATGTTTATTTTCTGAAGGCATGCACACATTAAAGGCAAAACCAATTTTTAAACACATTTGAAGCAAAAAATTTAAATCAAATTGTTTATTTAAATTGAAAAAGAAACAACATTTAATATTCTAGCCAAAACTATATTTAACACATTTTAAGCAAAAAATGTAAATGGAATTGTTTATTTCAAATGAAAAAGGCAAAATATCATAATCAAGTAGGTCTATGACTTTAACTATAAAAAAGAAATACGGAGAAATTCACTATTAAGTTACATAATTTCATCGAAAGTTTTTTCAACCTCACACAAACAGAAGTAATGTAAATTATTTTTTTTACACTGGTATTCATTTTAACAAAAAATTCGTTTATCTTATATATAAAATACTGAATAACTTGCATCCGCCCAACCTGTCTAGTGGTTAGCGTACCTGACTACAGATGGATGAGACCTGGATTCGAATCCTGGCTTGGGCATGGATGTACTTTCTCCTTCTTGTCTTTGTCCTTTCTTTGTGTGTGAATGGTTGCATACCCTATAAACGAGTACCTATGGCATGTGTGTACTGAGGAAGTCGGACTCCACACCAAATATGGTTCAGTTGGAAAAGTGGAGCAGCGCACCCCATATTGCCAGCCTGGCTGGCACACGACAACAACAACAACTGAATAACTTATTTTTTAAAACTCTGAGCTGAAAATCTGAATGTCAGAACCAAATTCATTTATTATAGATTAAGATTGAAATGACATTTTGGCCTATAGGGGACAAGTAATAATTCATATTTATCTTTTGAATTTAATCATCATTTGATTACACATTAGATACTTTTACATTACATTAAATATTTTTCCTAAAATAAATTAGATAATTTTTTAAATAAATTCATATTTCAAAATAAATGGAATCAGATTCCATTACAAAAAGCTTTTAAAAATAGAAAAACTATTCGTTGTGTCAAAACTTTATTATACATTTTAATCAAACTCAAGACAAAAAAATTAAACTCCTGAACATAGCATTATTAAACTTATCTTCAACTATTATGACAACATATGTAGAACACAAAGCTATGGTACATACTGTGCAGACAAAAATCTGTCACAAAGTAGGAAACGTGGGAGAATCCCGTAAGTTCAAGAACCTTACACTTTAAGACTTTTATACACAAAATTTAGTGTTAGTTTCACAATTGAAGGCTGTTGTAGATGATTTTGGAACCACAAAACAACAGACTCATATAACTTAAGTCCAAGATCTGTGCTAGCCCGACATTATCATTCATTATGCTGCAGACCAATAGTAATTCTAAGATACAGTATGATGTAATACGAGTAAATAAACCCTGTCGACAATCGAGCAGAGGATCCTCATGTCTAACGATGGTTCCAATAAAAAAATAATCCAGATTTAAGCACTTAAACTAAAATCTACACCCATCTATTTCTTTTTTAAAAAAAATTACTTTAAATTAAAAGTGTAAGATCATATCAAGCGTCAATTGTTCATCTTTTTTTAAATTCTATAAAGAAAAATTTGTAATAAAAAAATGTAAACCAAATTACTTAAATAAAACATTATCCTACCTGCCAACTTTCGAAAAAGTTCTTCAGTAAAACTTTTCGAGAGTCAAAATTACCCACCAGATATATATTTTTTAAATTTAATTAATTAGAAATAATTTATTAATTAAAATATAGATTTAAAGAATTTAATTCAACTAAAGATTTAATAATTAAAATTTTATCTTCAGTCATATTAAATTCATAGAATCTAGAATGCATTTATAATATACAACCATTTGTACTTTCTGAATATTAAAAGTACTTAAAAGGAAATATTTTGCATGCCACAATGAAACTAAATTGCAATCAGTTGAAATATTAACTTCAATCATTTTATCATAAAAATAAGTTATCTAAATAGCATTATATTACACTTTCACAATAGCATTTATAAATCAATAAGTTAATAATTAGAAACACATCAACAATTATTAAAATTATAATTCTGGGTTAAATTATTTAAAATAAAACTACAAAAAATTTTCTTGATTAAATATATTTCTTTAATATTTTATACACTGGAAGTGTTCAATGCCGTAACAAGAGCTTTTTTAGCTAACACACTCTTACTCATAACAAAATCCATGGCATAAAGAGAGAGAGATTTCACAATAAACACATTTTCTAAATTATTATTAGATAGTGAGTTTCAAAATTCATTTCTATTCTTTTTTACTAAACTAAAAATTCTTTCACACTCTGCATTGGTATGGGTTAACATGAATTTAGATATTTTATCATATTTGTCACTACTACACTCTTAATTTCACTAATTTGAAGCAAGAGAATCAATGTTTTCATTTTCAGTTTGGATAAATCTTCAATCTGCCTCTATCATTTTATATCTCTATCTATGGTTTCTAGAGCTCATCAATAGAAAAAGAGGTCCCTGAATGCTCAAGAGCCTCCTAGACCACAGAGGCTGGGAAGTTCTCCCTTAGATGGGCTGAAATGGTTAACGAGAAAAGATTGCCACATTGTGATAAAACTCAAAAAATGTTTTCTTTTCAACTTTGCCCAATCATTGCGTAAAATATTCCATGATATCAGTAAAAGCGTAAAGCCTAGCATCCTGCATAAAAGTTGGCAGGTCTGCATTACACACTTCTAGAAATGTGGGTTTTTTTTTATTAAGATTCATCCCAGATATGATAGTTTAATTATACATAAATTGTATAATTAACAGATTGAGACACTATATCTTAATTCTGAATACATAAATAAAAATACTCTTATTATTTGGTACATCCCGAGGCTGCTATTTTTATAAGTGAGAAATATCGTAGCGGCTGAATAAATATTAAATGCTAGATGCTTGATAGTTTTTTTATTGGTTATATGAATTTATTTGTTCGATAAAAAGAGGGGTGACTGATAAAATCAATACATTTTTCAATGACTTAGCAATGACTTTAGGACCATATTTCAATAGTCGTGATTAGTTATTTTTATAGATATCTCTAAAAAGAGAGCGCACGATGACTTAACATAAACTATTTTTAATACAACATAAAAATAACTAAAATAAATGTGTGTGTGATATATATTTTAAATATTACTAAATAAACAATGAGTACAATATCAAATTCAGCTTTACAGTACAATTTTATTGATTGTATTGTAAAGCTGAATTTGAACTCATAATAGTTTAAGCCACAGAAAAAAATTTAAGTTTTACTGTGAAATATTTCAGTCGCCAATCCGACTACCTAAGATAATAGCAAGTGTTAAAACTACATGGAGGTATATAAATATATATAGGTTTTCCACAAACTTTCGACTATAGAATTGGCGATGGCTTAGAAGAGAGGTTCCAAAAGATTTTACTACACAGACCCTTAAAATTTTCTCTAATTCATACAACATAAGCAATACTAATAACTGCAAGAAAGCACTTAAAAATAACTACTGTATTATGAATAAGGATAAGTAACTTATTAGGCTCATTTTGTAATGGTTTCTACTTTTCATCATTTCGTAAATTTATCATTGATCATCAAATAGATTCTTGGAATATTGAATACTTTTAAAATTCCATATACTGTTATCAGCTCCATTGGAATCCCCTTGGGAATATCCTCTTTAGAACCAAATTTTAATAAAATCCTTGGAAAACATGGGTAGAAATAAAATATCAATTTATCCTGGGGTTCGAATCCATATCTACTCACTGAGAAAACCTAAAGCTAAACATTATTTCATTAACAGCCTCAATTTATAGAGAATGGAAAAAATTGACTAAAGGAGAAACTTTTGAAAGAGCTATATGATGAGAAGAGCTTTTTTTATTAATTTTTTTAAATATATGTAGTTAATAAAGTGACACACAAATATTGTCATTTATAATAATTTTATTCCCTTTTTGAAAAGTAAAAAATAATCATTTGTGTATTTCTATAAAATGACCAAATTAAGTAAAAAACCTACGCTTTTTTAAATTTATAACAACTCTCTACTTCTCTAACAACGAGAATGTGGCAAAAAATTATATTTAAAACCAGACCGATATTCTTTTATTAAAGTGAAATGTCAGCACCTTTAAATATTCTCAACATTCACAAAACGGCAATTTTTAAGTTATACAACTTTTAAAAATACACAGAATAAGTAATATATAGATTTCTGCATAAGCAAACTTTACTTTAAGAAAAATCCATAAATCGATAAATATTGTTAATTAATGAAGGTAATAATTCATAAAATAAATCCGGTACAAAAGTTAAGGTTCATTACGTTATTTTTCAAAGTAAGAGAATTTTCCAAATAAGAAAAAATCTTCACTTTATTTTGTAACTCATAATTAAATTTTTCATATGAATGGCAGAAAACAGAAGTGACAATATATTCTAACAATAAAAATATTTTTAAATCAAGAAAGAATACAATTTTTTTAATATTTTTTAAAAAATTTAAGAAATATTTATCTTATAATACAGAAAAAGAAAAATGGAACTCAAGATCATTCGTAATTAAATAATTATCAATCCAAATTTGGGGGATATCTTCATCTTTGATATCTTACCCACATGCGGTCTCCATTATAACTTAATTCCGAAATTCAGCCTTGAATTTGAACTCTTGCAATATATATATACCCTCTCTGTTAAAAGTTGTAAAACATTTTTTCAAGGCTGGAAGTCTTAATCAGAAATAATTGGTAATTTTGTCCACATTATAATGTAGCAAAAGAATCCAAAACCTAATCAGTTCAAGGTTCTTAAAGAAAAATATAAAAATTGAGGGAAAAGCCAGAAACCTCTTCATTCACATTTCACAACAAATTGGAGTCGTAAATGGGAAAACATATTCGTCGAGAATCTTAGTCCTCCCCCCCCCCAAATGAATAATTCAAATATTTCTGACAAGAAAAATTACTTGCAGTTGAGGAATTCGAATAAAATATCTTGTTAACTGTAACCCCAATCGCTTATCTAACAAATCTCAGTGGGATTCGGGGAATGTCACTCCATCGGATGCAAAATTGGCCAAAAAGTGCTAAAAATGTAAAATGTGCACCACTTCCGCACAGCAGGATACTGAAGTAAAAGGATAATCAAATATGACAAGAAAATATCCTGGGAACTCGTAAACAAAATTTCTACTAATTAGGCAAAAAAATCAGATAACAACCATCACTCACGCTGAATTAAAATTTACTAAAGTATGTGGAATATTAATTAGATGAATAATTAATATGATAAATTTTCCGGTTTAGAAATCATAAAACTCTGATTGTAGGGAAAAATTCATAAAAGTAATTAATTTATTAAGATAGCAGCAATAAGGGGATTTCATACTAGTGCACTTGCTTTATATTAGTGACATTAGATCCAAGACCGAGTATTATAAAAATCGATGAAATTTTTGCTGAAAAATTTAGAAATCTCAAAGAAAAATTAGCGAATTATTAAGGGTAATTTATTTAGATTGTAGTAACAACAGTGGATCCACACTAATATATATATATATATATATATATATATATATATATATATATAAGAAACATTACATATTCTACAAATTACCAACGACCACACAGTTTAAAAATATAATACTTAATTTAGAAAATTCAAAAACTAGTTTGAGTGACTACTTATAAAAAATTCAAGGATAATTTCTTACGCTTTTATAAAGAGACCACAGCCTATATAACATTAAAATGGTAACTAAAATAATGTATGATTTTGAGGGGAAAAATTTTTTTTTAATGTTGCTTTAAAAAATACTTCAGCTTTAAACCTATACATATATACAATGTATAATACCTTTACATAGTTTTAACGATAGCATGCTGACAAAAATATGATGTAGACGACATTATATTATATATGGAAGGGCACAAATATAACTCAATATTTTTAATACACATATCACACATTACGTAATTTGTTACATACCCATATAACTGCTCATATAGCCATGGCAAAGTGCATATTATTATTCGGGATTATTCACACATTCCCCAAATTTTTTCAGAATATACTTTTCATTATTTAATTTTAATGATATTGTGTTAGAGCTAAATTTCTCTATAGAAAAGATTTCAATTACAGAGAGAAATTATGTATAACAGTAATGTAGAAACAAGACAAAATATAATCAACACCAAATTTAAAAACTTGATAAACTTATAACAAAATCATCCAAATTACAATTTCGCTGCATACCATACAGAATTTTTAAAAGCATAAATCGGTTTCCTATGAAGTATGAATTTCCTTAGAAGAAATAGCAGAACGCTAATTTGATTTTATCAATTAATATGCAGAAGGAGAAACAGCTTACAAAATTAATATTTTGCAAACTACAATCAAATAAGTTCTCATATTTTTAAAGGACTTTAGGAAATTATTTCTTTTAGGCAGCAATTTTCAATATAAAGAATACATGCTATCGACTCACCTGCTAAGAAAGATCTGATATCAATATTACATAAAACGAAACTATGATTTCTAAAATTGCGTGTCAATCAATCAATATATGTCGTAGCTTCATAAATTGAACTATTTATATGGTCATTAAAAGTAAAATCAATATGCTCTGTTAAATTTAAGATCAACAATTGAAGACTTTACAGATTGATTTGTAACTAATAATGTAGCTACTTAAGTTTGTTGTTACTCATTTAACAAAATAAAATTCAAAGCATTTATCAATATTTAACTACAAATAGATCTTTTACTTACTATCGAGAATTTCGAGAAAAGAATGAGTAAACTAACGAATTTTAGTTTATACGACTACAAAATCGCATGTAGGCATACTAGGTTACACCCGCTTATATCATACGCCAACAGTCCGTTCATATTATCCCATGCTTATGATTGAAATAAAACTACTCACATGTTTGATTAATGTTATAGTCAATTATAAAATTGAATTTTATTTTCATAATTTAACTAGCGGACAAGCACAAAATGTGTATTTAGCGATTTGAAAATACAACATTTACTATTTTTTAACGATGTACGTTCATTACATTTGTTGTGTTCAAAACATAATTTTGTGCCACCAAATGAGATCTCACTTGTAAATTGGCTGAAAACAAATTGAATAAAGAGTAGAAATGTTTGAAAACTCCTCTTGGTTCTGTAGCTATTAAATACGGAGTTCATAATTATTTTTTTCCGCTTTCCTATATATTTTTGATCGGAAGTGTTTTGCAAAAGCCAAAAACACGTTCACTGAATTCAGCGAAAAAAATTCAAAAATATATGGGAGCACATCTCGCTGTAAATTAGTAATGCTCGGAACTCGCCTTCAATATATTGAACTATTTTTGCATATGAAGAAAAACTCCTTCCTAAGGCGAGGTTGTAAAGTACAATGTGTTTGGAAAAGCAATATAAGAAAAATATAATAAATTACCTCAATTAATCATTTTCTTGTGCATTATACAGATATAAAATAAGACATAATATTCGTTAATAAATATAATATAGTGAATATGCATAAATATATATACGACTTTTTAAGAACCCGTTTTTCCGAGCACTTTGTCACAACGGGCAAATGACACATTACTTTGAATCTTCAAGCACACGTTATAAGTTAGTTCGATTGTTTATAGAATGTGTGTATATATAATATATATACACACATTTGCTTAAACAGCACATTATGACCAGGCTAGCAGCCTAAGGCTGATGTATAAGGTATTTTAATATCCACAACGCAAACTGCCTTCGGGGATGAACATTTAATAGGTAATGAACAGCACTCACGCGTGGTTTGTAAAATTTCTAAG
Organism: Latrodectus geometricus; assembly: GCA_026290005.1. Classification (NCBI taxonomy): domain Eukaryota; kingdom Metazoa; phylum Arthropoda; class Arachnida; order Araneae; family Theridiidae; genus Latrodectus; species Latrodectus geometricus. The sequence goes on from JAPDSC010067557.1 coordinate 528,614, forward strand.
CAACAAACAAGTAGAGAGAAGCTCATTGTTTGATAATGGCTAGGATTGATCATGGTGATCATATATTAAAATTTATAATTTTTTTTAAGTTATTAAAATGCTGTGAAATGAATAGGCGCAGCTGATGATATAGGGACAGCTGAAGTCATGCGCACAGAAAAATAGCTCATTCTCAGCCACTTAATAGCTAGGAATCGAATCTTATGACAGCGGAGACCTAATTTGATTAAAAAATTTAAGATTTTTCTCAATTGGCAAAAATGAGAAATTTATTACTTTGGGAAAAAAAAAGTTTTGTACGAAAACAGAAAACCTATATTTTACTCTGCAAAACACTTGTGATTGCCGTTCATCGTAAATTATATTTGTAGTATAGTGTGAAATAATGGATTGCTTAATATAAACCATAAATAAATAATTAAATGTAATTACTTGCTCTTTTAGCTATATTTAGAACTACTTTATAAATTGGTTTTCATGTAATGTGTACGTTTTCCTCCCAATTAATCCAACTTATTGAGCATGGTGTGTATAAGTATACAGTAAAAAAAGATATATTCGATTAGACAGAAATAAAAATGTTGATAGAAAACAGCCACTTCATTTCAAGCAAATTAGCTTCCTAGTTAAAAACACTCATTTTGGGTTTTTATTAAATTTTTCAGAAGGAAAACATTCGATGAAAGGAACATCGTTTAAAAGACTGATTTAATATGAATTATTTAAAATCTTCCAACAGCTCTCAAATAAAAATATAATAAGACAGTTAAAATAATATATATGTATACATAAATAATTTGTAAATTGAGTTTATGTTTCTTAAATATTGAAAATATATCATGTTTTATGGATTCAAGAGAAAACTAAACTTAACTAGAAGAAATTTCATTATAGCACTAATTATGAGTCACATTCAATTAGTAAAAAATAAACCGCTATGATTGCAATGAAGGAAATTTTTTTCTTTTATAATTACTTGAAACCTATACATTTCTGCAACATTGGATAACCTGTTAAAAGAGATGATCGAGAATTTTTCAGATTTCCTCCCTTGTGACAGGTGAATATGACCCACCAATGCAAAAGCGAAAAAGATAAATTTTTTAAACCCTTAATTGTTATGGTACCCAAAACAAAATACCCATGTTTTGTGAAAGTAAATTTATCTCTTTACGAACGTAATCTATCGCTAAATCAATTTTCAGTAAAATTTTAATCATTCGATGGACTCGAACCAAATTGTAGTCAGAAAATCAAATATAAAGGAAAATATAACTGTAGAAAAACTAATTGTTGAAAAACAATAACTGCTGGAACAAATATTTCTCAACTAAAATTACATCTACCAAATGTTACAAGATATAAATGCATATAATCTATGTATCCTAATAATAATCAAGATCAATGATTTCATTGTTTTTGCTGGAGCCAAATAGTGACCAAAGCGACTGGGATAACTGAATATAAAATTAAGAATACAAATAGATAATCATTTGAAAAATTTTTAATTATACTTATTAATCTTTGAATAGATAAAAACATGTGAAGTGGCAAAATTTTCTTTGATAGAAAAAAATTTGACTTGGATGATTGAGAAAAAGTCATTGTTTTTTAAACACATGCTTTTATATAAGCAATTCACCATTAGTCGCGAATATTTTTGCACAAAGATAATTACACGCGCAAAAAATTTCTCCAACCACTTGAATTTCAATACTATTATCCACATAAGTTTGTTCTGAACAACATGCTTTGTTCTGTTTGACAAATAAGTAATAATTATCACTAAATTTCACCATTTCTTAAAATAGACAATATCAAATTCTAAATTTTTTATAATTGATCTCGACGAAACAAGACGTTAAGATAATTTAATAGTTTCAATTACCGATGCGTCAAAGACCAATTTTTTCCCCAGTTAATAACGAGGATAAAACAGTTACTCTCCGCAAGCACAGGAAAAAATGAGACAGATAGGTACACACTCAGGCGGAATGAAGAAAAAATAAAATCGCAAATAAAAGAAAGAGAAAATTATAGTCGGAGAAGACTAGACAAACGTAGATAATCGTCGAAGGCCAATGAGTTGTTGGGGAAGATGCGTCGAAATTTAATTTTCTCGGGTCAAATAGATGGACTAATAGCAGGTGTGCTTACAAAACAGACGAAACAGCATTATAATAACGCTCTCATGTAATAAGCTGAAATTCACAAATCAAAAACAATTATCGTTTTAAAAAATCTAGAAACTTTAGACAGCAGGAATATTTTGGAATTTTTATACATTTTTAATGAACATTAATTAACAATGTGCAAAGCTTTTATCACGCTGAATTTTTTATATATTATTTTGTAAGCCTAAAAGAAACTGTTAAGTTAACACCAAACAACATCCCTGTACCTAACTCAAGGAGAGTTTTACCAGTTAGATGGGAATTAAAAGAAACTGTAATGCTTTAATGATAATTAATTATATATCAAAGGTAATTAATGAATTAGTTTAACAGTTTCGTCAACAGAGAAACAGAAAAAATATATTAGCAAATGTCCTTAGCGTGGTTGAAACTTTAATTATATAATGGGAATGATATTTGTGTGCGTTGTTTTCTATACGACTACAGCACCCAAAGAATGAATTGCTGGTCACTCAAGCGAATTTTATCTGGGAGTCCTAACAATAAATTTTTTTTCATCAAATAATTTTCACCTACAGCTTATTTTTCGACTATGTTCAGGTTATGGGTAGTGTGATGAGATCTCTATTTTAGAGCTAATAAAAAGCGTTCAACACAGCACAACGGGCATCTATGGTCTATAGTGAAGAATACATTTTCAGTGGACTGCTTTGGGGATGGGCGAATTCACATATCAAAAGTCGGAGGAATTCGAGCACTCTTTTGTTAGGGTGTAATCATCCACCCTAATAGACCACTGGAAGAAAGCAGAAACGCAACATCTAAGTTCCGTTATTTACCTAGGCTAGAATTGAACCAGAAATCTTGAACTAAAAAAGAATGGTCCAATCACAGTTAAGTGCATATATATGTTTGCATATTCCTTCATCCCCAAAATAAACGAAATTTTTAGCACATTTCAAAAAGACTTCCGAGACAACTATCGTATTAAAACTACAAAAATCATTGTATATTTACATTGTCTTAACATTTAATAAAAATAGGTTTTATTAATGAAAAATGAGTTTTTTTTTTTATTTCAGTTATTTTAAATCTACAAATAAATTTAGACTTTTTACAGATTTTATTGCAAAGTAAAAGAAATACAATCATTTTCATTTTAAAATTCGAAAATCAGCATTATCTCACTAAGGTTTCTTCGTCTCTTGCAACTCGCTGAGGTTTTTTTTCACACACGTATAAAAAAAATCTTTTCATATTCATGTGGATGCGTTAATTTACTGAAAGATTTTAAATAAACCTTTAAATACAAATTCCTCAAACTTCCCTGTTCAAGGGGACTTCTCTGGTTTTTCATCAATCCATAATTTATTTTGTGTTGATTTGATAAATTTACTGATTTTTTCATTAAAATGCTCCTCATATTTATAAGTTATACATTTTAAATTATGTATGCATCAATTCATTTATAAACATACACTTCTTTTGCATATAAAAATATCTTTTTCCGTTTCACATATGATATTTAATAAAGTCAAGTTTTTTGCTTCTGTTTTATAATATTTTTAGTATATTTTCAATACAATCATGATTAATTTGCATACTTTTTTGTTCTAAAATTAACTTAAAAAAATCTTACAAATATTTTACTCTCAAATATAGTTCATGCATCAAATCTTTTTCACAAATAACTGATTTAAAGCTGATTAAAAAAAATTCTTTTCATCCAAATAAATATATTAACTGTAAGATTCTTTCAATTCGTTTAAATTTCCACTTTATGAATCTCAGCAAATATTTAAGAATAAAAAACAAATGTAAAAATAATTTCATGCCATAATTGCTTGATTAAATATGAGATAAGGGCAGCGTAAATGAAAGCGTGGGCGTCAGCGTAAGGTGCGTGGGAGGATGAAACTGATTGATTTCTTATTTGAGCAGCTCCGCGCCAATTTAAAAACTGGGAAGAAAAAAGATGTTTAGATTTTAGTAAATTATTAATAACATTGCTTAAGTTTATTCAGTTCTAAGTGTCGAACAATTTTTGGGAGAATAAAATGCAGATTAAACATTTGCTTTTGCAAAATAATTTTCTCTCTCCAAAAACAATATAATTTTTCCTTCTATTTCCTTGGAAAATTAATTTTAAAATAAAACGTGTGAAAAATGCGGTTCCCTTTTTCTTTACAAAAATAAAGATATTTTAATACAACATATTTATTTACTACATTATAAAATTTTTCAAATAATTATTTCTAAAAATATGCTTCACAGATGAATAAATCTTCTTAATTAAAGGACTTATTCATATGCGATTTATTATAAACATTTAAATTCACCCGTTAAGGATATAATGTTTTAGATGAAAAAATATTTAAAATTCAAAATAAAACTTGTAAAATTTAAAGTCATTCGAAATATTAATTACCTACTTTTTTTACTATTAAAATTATTAAAAAATTAATAATGTATGCAAATTAAATCTAAACTGTATTATATGATTTTAGCAAAGTAAAGGAAATACAACCACTCATTTTTTTTAAAATTTGAAAGTCAGCTTTATCTCGCTAAGGTTTCTTCATATCTGGCAACTAGCAGAAGTTTTTTCACGCATATATAAAAAATCCAGTCATATTTCTTGTAAAGCATAATTAAAATTTCATACGCGTGCGCGCGCGAATAAATTATAATTAGACAGTACACATTTTGGATATATTTATTAATCTGTTAAAATAGAAATTTAAAAAAAAATTTATGGAACTAAAAACATACCATGCGAGAATTAAGAGTATTTTTAATTTACATTTAAATATCTTTAATGTTATGAAATATTTTTCTTAAATTAAGAAAAATATTTCAATTTGTCTATTTTGATTTTGTAGAAAAAAATGTTTCGAATTTAATTCTATTTAGTTTTGAAGCACCTTTCACATTAATAAAGGAATAGAAACTTAAACATCTAATTTAAATAAAAATTCAAGCTGTGAAAAAATAAGTATTCAAAACATTTTTACATACCATAATCTCTGCTCTGTCTAAAAGTAATGAAATATTTTAAGGGCATATAAGATTTTTTAAGAAAGAAATTCTTCATTTTTTCCAGTTTACGACTCGAAAAAGAAGCAAATGAAAATGAATATTTTAAGTATACGAGACTACCTGTTTCTGTAGAAATATTATTTTTTTAATTTCGTAATTTTCAGAAGGAAGAACTTAAACAAAAAAATTCACATAAAAAATGCTGCATTTTTTAATATTCCCATCTAAACAATCTGAAGTTTTTTTTTAATTTTTGTTAAAACACTAAAGATTTCAGGTATTTAAAGATATGATACAATTTGCAAGAAGATATTTTTAATTTGTTAACCCGTGTAAAAATATAGAAAAGTAGAAAATAAAACAAAGAAAATAATTTGATTAAATTAAGTAATTTATTTTAAAAAACATTAAATTACAGTTGTTACATATTTCATATGTTATTTGAAGATTTTAAAATAATTTACAATTTCTTCTTCAAAAATTAAGTTCCTTGATGCATTTCCCACTTCACACTTTTTTTGTATCAACTAAAATGAATAAAAGTAATGTGAATAATAAAATGAAAAAAAGTAATGTGAAACAAATTCAAAACCGTGAGAACACTATGAAAAAGCGTTTATGGAAGCGATTGAGGAAAATGCGTTTTGTAGGCAAACAAACGAGTTCTTCAAACCACGGAACGAAGCCTGAAGCTAACGACAGCGTTCCAAAGGAGGAACTGCTTGTGTTTTGTTTGACTACTGCTTCTTAAAAAAGCAACCCTTGAAAAAGCTGATCGGTGGTAATGAAAGGTCGACGGAAAAAATCAATCATTCACACTCATTTTCTGCCCTAAAAGTATAAAAATTACAGCATCTACATTAAATATACAAATGACTTCTTGTGGAAAGTCTGAAAAAGTAGCAGTTTAATTCTTTTAATTTTTAAGAATCTTAAATTTTTTTAAAAGTTAAAATCTTGATTAAAATTTCTATAATAAATCAATTTACTTCAATTGGTATTGAAAAACAGATCAATTTGATTTACATAGGTCAGTCTCATTAAAAATTTTAAAAATAGTAACCTAGTATAATAACAGCAAAATAAATGAAAAATTTAAAAGCCCTAATTCAATTTAAAAGCATCTAATCAAGAATTTAAAAATTATTTACTTTTAAGATAGAATTTTATTAGGCGAACGCACTATAAATTGACAAAATAGGAATTTTAATTCAGTCATCTTTATTGCTTTATAGATATTGTAATAAGTTAATATTTTCCATTTCATGGCGATAAAATGCTTGAATCCCCTAAGAGGGAGTTAAACAACCACAAAGTTAAGAATTAGAAGGCCCATCAACAATTCTGTTAAACTCATTTAATAGTAGTTTGATTTTCATAACACACCAAAAGAAGTTGCTTACCTTTCTCAAACTAACAAAATAATAAACCGTAAAACTGGTTACGACAAAATAATCGGTTTTTAATCATTTCAAAATAAATTAATCGAGTATTTTTTTTTCCAAATTCCTTTTTATCAAATGTGAATAAGTTATAGAAACTAGAAAACAGTTTTTAAATGAAAAACCCTTAACGCTATAATGAAGTACACACATGAAAAAAAAAAAAAGGAATTTTTAATTAATTCCTCTAAAATCTTTTATTTTAATACAGCCGTCTAATGCTCAGCGAAAGCAAAAACACTGCTCAGTTTATTTAAAATCAGTTTTCAAATATCTCTTTTAAATACCATTCACTTTCCCCAGAAAAACATTTAAATAACACAAAGGCAAACACAAATATGTTTAACACTTAATATATTAAAATATATCCTTTGAAATTTAGATTTCTATCGGGTAAACTACTTTTCTATTCAATTGTGTTAAATCAACAGGATGAAACATTTTCTGATTTTACATTATTTGTAAATGTAAAGGAAAAATGGCATTAACAAGAATAAAGACTCTTATTAATGCCATTTTTTATACTGCACCATCAAAATAAATTCACATACATGCACAATATATTTACATATATACATACATAACACACATATATATATATATATATATATATATTTACATATATACATACATAACATATATATATATAGTGTGTGTGTGAGAGAGAGAGTGAGAGATAATTATTCAATATCTATTACGCTCTTTAACCGCTAAATATATATAACTCCTTATTCGTAATGTTATAAATTCCGATTATTTAGTAGAAGAGTATCTTTATCAAAAAAAATTATTTTCAAGCAATATTAACAATTTCCTTTTTAATGATTTGAAAAACATTATGTGAGGACTTAGAATAAAATACATTCTTTCAATTTAAAATTATAAATAACAGCGGCTCTTTTGTACCTTTATTTCAGTACACATTTTAAGACACATTAGATAATAGCATTAGTTATATATTGGACGGAAGAGGTATTGAAAGATACAAAATGATTCAGAATTTTGTTTAATTTATATTAATTAGAATTTTTAATTTTCAATTTGGATTATTAGAATTCATAAAAAAAGAGTTCCACGTGTCAATTTAAACCAAACAAAGGTTTTAAAGTATATTCATTTATATTTACTTACAGATTTAGTTATTTAGATACATTATATTATTAGGACATTTAGAAATACATTTTCTCAGATTTTTTACATCTGCGCTTATTAAATTTACAATCCGCCAAGAAAATATAACTAATACCATTGAATTTTAGAAAGATCATTTTCTAACACTATTTGAACTGATATTACTTCATCTGGGAAATCATTAAGCAAAATCAATATCTCTTAACAAATTGTGAACTGATTTCTGGTATACCACTAAAACTTTCCTCGTTTTGTTCCTAAAATATTTATGTCTCAGCTTTGAACTTTTGATATAATTGCTAATAAATTTCGCGGGTACCTTCTTGCTTTGTCTACAATTAGTACTTTTAATTTCACTGTGCCAGCAATATTACCAGAAGAAAACTTACGATTTGAAACTTTCAACGTCATTCTTTCCAGCGAACTTTTTTAGCACTTTTTCTTACTTGTTCTTGTTTAGTGAAAATCTGGTTAAGATATCTATTCCGTCTGGGTAAAATGGATTACTTCACCATTCTTATTCTAAATCACAATATTGTAGGTAAATAGTCATATAGCAATGAATGAATCATTATATAATTTCTGACATTAGAACCATCTATTTCACAGCTGGTTTTATTAGAAGCATTGTTAAAAGTTTCTATTAAAGCACGAATTTCTTCTTCGGTTCTAAAATATTTGAGATGGAGTCATTTAGAAAAGAAAATATTTTTAATTTTAAAGATATTCTAAACATTGCTTCATAAGGAGTGTACTTGATGCCTTCATGAAATGACAATTTATCATAAATATACATAACATATTTCTTTGGACCATTAACTAGTTTTATTGCTTTCCACCCAAGAATTTAGCATATTTTCAACATGATTTGCACACTAAACTGAATTTAGAATCCGTGTCCAGATTTTCCAAGAACAATTCCATGAAATCCAGACTCATTGCACGATTTCTTTCAAGATTTGAATACTGAATGGGAAATCATAATCACTTAAAAGTATACTGGGAACTCCAAATATAAAAAATGTCATTTAAATGGTACACAATTGCTGTACGTTTCTTTTTAGAGAGTTCCAAGTAGGTCACGTAATCTTTATACTCAAATATAAATTTGAAATCATCATCTGATTGCCACTGCATGTCAGTTAAAGAGACTTGCATCTTAATTTTATCTCTTTTAAAATATTAGCTTGACAAGTCCTTTCTTGGGTTTCTTTAACTTCTTTTGGCAATTTTCACAAAAGTTTAAAGAATTCATCATCACTGTCTCACTAGTAGCCTTCTTGTACTTTTTGAAGCTCTTTTATCATTATATTTCTTCCACCATGACTAATTGATAAATGCGGTTCATTAATTATGCTAACTATTATAATTTCTATAATATTATTAAACTATATTTCTATAATATTACAAAAACTACTAATTACATGAATTTGACATCAACAAAGATCCTCAATAACATGTATAAGAACATCGAACGTACGATGTTTTTTTAGAAACGGCGTACGTCATGATAGTAGCCTATGCAATGTGAACACATTTTGAAAAAGTCATGGAATTTTATTGCATTCTTCATCATGAGCTAGGGATTTTATAAACTGGAAAATGTGTTAAATATTTAATAATTTATCGCTTTCACAAAGTTTAGTGGAGATTAGGATTGATCCCTAGTAATAACAATCTTTTACCGATAATTATACATAATGAAAAATCTGGAAGTTCATTACGTTTACCGAAACATTCCCCTCATGAAACGATGGTTGAGGGACCTTTCAAAGTACATTCAAGAACATCTTTCCCAAATGACTATCAAATATCTTAGGGCCAAAGAAGCATTTCAGGCTATAATAGAAATATTTTAAAACTCATCATAAAATCAAAAGCGAAGTAAATGATTCGCAGATGTGAAAACTAATGATCCATTGCTAAATAACTTTTTACCTGCAATTAATTATGTAATTTAGAATAAGAATGATGAAGTGATACATTTTAACCAGGTAGACATTTTAATTAGGCAAAAACAAATAAGAAAATATAGAAAAAGTGATAAAAAGGAAATTTAGTGTTACAAACAAAAAAGAAGTAGAAGATTTCAAAACTTAAATATTATTTTGGTAATATTGGTGACACATGTAACTACGAGCACCACATGTAGACAAGGCAAGAAGTGATCCACAAAATTTTCGATTATACTAAGACATTCAAAACGGAGACATTTATGAAAAAAACAAGGAAAATGTTTTTAGTGGTATATACCAGAAATCAGTTCACAATTTGTGAAGTAAAATTTACTTTGCTTCAATATTTTCCAGATGAAGCAAAATTAGTTCGTGATTGTGTTAGAAAATCATCTTTCTGAAATTCAATGATATTAACGATTTGCTTGCAAAGCAGAGTGCAAATGGTAAAAAAAAAAAAAAAAAAAAAAAAAAAAAAACTGTAAATTTAAATGTCATAACGGTTTAAGATATCTAAATAAGTAAACTTACAAGAAAACAAATACTTTTTTAAAACATAGGTTTTGTTTGTTTTGACATAGAAGTATTTCTTAAAAATTCTAATAATCTAAATTATATTCTTTTTCCGCATCTTTTAATTAATAAACACAAAAATTATTTATTATTACTAGTTAATATTTAATTTAAAAATGTGTTATGTTTAGATAAAAATAAAATATTTACAGAAATAAGAAATCAGATTTTATTTTAATTTTGATCATTTTTCAATATTTTTAACGGCAGATATATAACTTTTATGCTATTATTTAATACATAATCTACTAAAATGAACGTACAAAAGAAGTGCTGCTATTTACAATTTCAAATTGAAAGAGTATACAAAGTTTTATTCTAAATCATTATAATATTTTACAAAACTTTAAGAATGAAGTGTTTAATAATGCCTAAAATATTTTTTCGAATTAAAATATCATTTTCTTACAAAATAATCGAAATTTATCAGATTCCCCATTAAGAGCAGGAGATTATATCTATTCACCGCGGGAAAATAATAGACATTCAATAATTTATCACATTTACCAAGTTAGGTGGGGATATATATAATCACCGGTTATTGTTCATAATCACCGATTAATCACTTTTATCGTAAAATACCGTATCCACACATATGTACGTAAATAATACAAACACATATATACATATGCGAATATATATATATTAGTTTGGGGAAAAAGTTATCCATTATTTTTTCGGTAGACGTCTTTAGTAATCGCTATCTTGTGAGGTATCTATCAAACAATTTCAAATTTATGCTCATTGGAAAGGTGACATTTGACACTAAAATATTCTCTTGCGGTTTTTTGTTTGATTAATTCAGTTATGAGTACAAGGTTTTAAAAATAGAAGACAACAAACAGAAAATTCGATACATTTTAGTTTTTCTTTTATAATGGCGAAAATGCTAACCAGGTGGCTAAAATTGTGAAAGGTGTTTATCGTCCTATATATGACTGTAACAACCAGTTACGCACAATTTTGGTTTCGTTGATTCCGTTTGTGTATTTGGATGCACCTCGTATGGATACAACATCGTCGAGAATGTCTATAAAATATCAAAAATTATCAAACTTGACAGCATGTCAGCAGTCGTAGCTTCGCACAAGACCTAAAAATCTACATGAAAACTGTTTTAAACCTTTTTACAAAGCGAATCTGAAAGAAGTTACAAAAAGTTCACGTAAAAATAATGGATTTCTTTTTCCCCAACCTAATATATACTAGTGTGAGTGTGTTTACATATTAAAAATTCAAAGCATTTCCTGAGATTTTTTTTTCAAAATTCTTTACTTATGTTAATATTTTCTATACATAATTTACTATAATGTGCATTTAACATAATTTATAGTAACGTAGGATTTTAATATTTATATAACATACAAATAGCTAATTAAAAGTTTAAAACACTATCTATTTTAATGTAAGGAAACTATTAAAAAGTTGTAGAGAACTGTTTAAATGAAATCGTTAAGCCATCAATAACCAATATGTTATTATCATTACATACATAATGAGAGAAATTAAGCTTTAAAACAGAATTTGCAATTCATTCTTTATTTAAATCATTACACCACGTATTGATTGCAATGCTTCACCTTAAAAAATAATCATTAAATTATAAAAATTGCTTATAATTATTTTTTAAAAGAAATCAAGTTTAATTATTTGCGATACATATTTTCAAAAATATGCTTAACTAATTGTCTCATTTAAAAGACATTATTCCCAATTAATCATTCAATACAACAGTCATGATTATTTATAAGCAAATTTTGATTTAATTATCATGAATTGCAATTTTCAATTTTGAGTCTTAAATGATGGTTTAGGAAAATTCTTGAATATTATTACCGAATTGTATAAACTGAATGATTACTATAATTTAAAAAATATTTAATACATACCACTGTCTTCAAACAGACTCGTCGAGGGATCGGAAATTCCATTCTGTATTTGCCGTTCAAATATTCCTTCAGTTATAAATATTCATTGTGAATATTTAATTAAAAAAATTCGGTAAAAGATAAAAGGATGGCTATTGTAACTAGAGTATTTCAGCTGTGCCTTCGATAGTTTCAGAGAACACGTGTGAAAACAAGCATTTTTCTCCCGAAGTCAAGCGTCGCGGCGGAAAAATGAACTGCGGCCAGATAGGTGTAAATTACTGAACCCGAAAAAAGTTTTTCCTACAAGCCGCTCGGTGAATCCCCTCAACTTTTTCAACAATAGGTCCCGCAGACATGGATCGACATTGGAATTTCCGAAAAAATTAACTTATTGTTTGATTATTTTTCACCAGGCAAATAAAGTCTCGAGGACTTTTTCTAAAGAGTCAAGTCGTTATTCAAATTTGAAAAAAACAAACGCGCAGACAGCGCGAGAAGAAAGCAGTTAACGGCGGACAAAACACACAAGCACAGTAACGACAGTCCGCTCGAACTAAACTTCGCGAAGAGCGAGAGGCGTCGCTGTTTTGAAATCTGCTTGTACGGCGGCTGCACGAGGGGTTGCCACGTTCAGCCGACTGCCGCCACGACTGACATAAACTGGAAACTTAAAAGTCGCCAAATGGCGTGAGGTTTATTCCCCATTCATCGCTCCTTGTTTCGCTAAAAAAGAAACATCGATGTGATTGGTGTTTGTCCGTCTCTAGCCGTTAAAAAACTAGTCAATCATTGGGTGTACGAAACAAAAACAGTAAGGAAAGTTTTTGGAAGATTCGTTTACAGAAATATTGAATTTTACGACGACAATGTTTTGGAATTAAAAAATTTATAATTCTTTGAATTACGTCTTACTTAAACGTAATTTAAAAATTATGCATAATCAAAAAAGAAATAAAAAATTTTAAAACTGCAAGGTAATTTCTGGAAACGTTTTTTTTTTTTTTTTTTTTTTTTTTTTTTTTTAAGAAAACAAATTTTAAAATATGAACAAATGGATCAGAATAAATTATAATGAAATTTTATACATCCGAGACTCTGTTCATTTCGATTTTAATTATAGGTTCATTTATATACACTAATTTAAAAGGTATTTCAGTTATAAGCGCTACATGAGATTTGATTTGGTTTCATTTGCAAACATGAGATTAATCTAAATTTTTGAAGGCAAAGTATTCATTAAGAATTTTAATTATTAACCGTTACACGAATATTAATAGCTAGTTATATTTTGAGCGAAAATACTTTGTTGGATGCTAATAAAATTAAATTTGCTAAAATATTGAGTAGAATCATAAAAAAATTTAAATGAAAATTAAGAAAAAAAAATCTTTAACAACTCAGCTTTTTAAATGACGTCAGTTTTTGTTTTATTTTTATACTTTCAATTAGCTTTTTTTGACTATTACTGTCGTACGCACGCTCGAACGTGTGTACTAGAAAGAATTATTCTACATTCTCTCTTTCTCAAGGGTTTGGTCACTCTGTAGTCACTTTTTGTCCGTGTCAACCACTGCGTGAATGTGGAAAAATTCTTCTTTCAGAATTTTATATTTTGCCATTCTATAGCCTCTGTTTGCAGATGACGGATAATTTTCTCACTTTAATCAAAACCTACGGTTTAGAGTTAACTTGAATAAAACAATAACAAACACCTAGGCCCCGATGAGAATCCAATCCAAGACATGTTGCTTAGGATTAAATATTATGATTGAAAATATATTACGCTTAACAGAGGGATTTTCACTTTTATATTTCAAAATTAAAAACATTTGCGTAACAACAGAATCACATATACTAAAATATAAACTCTATTGATTTACCAAAAATGTCTACCTAAGTTGGAAGAAAAATTTTAATTTTTAATAAATTTTTTTACATTTGAAAATTTATGTTAGTTTGTACTTTCGAGATTTCCTATTCTTTGAAAGACTATAATTTAAAAGTTAATCTGTGAACAAATTCAATAGCAGAGATTTTATTGAAATGTCTACCTGGGGGCAACGGTTTCCTTCCAGAGATCCATTGGTTGAACAAGCAGGAAACTTAACACTTCATGGTAGGGGAGCGACGACAACCACAGTTACCCGTTTCCATTTGTCAAAGAAGTCTGAAGATTGCATTTTTTACCCAATAATAGACACATTGTTGAGTGTTCCCCACTCGATGAAAATGTTGACAATCAAACTAATTGGATTGGAGTCTTCCTATGAACGACTATAACATAAGATCGTTGCCTATTTATCACAAGACTAAAAATTTTATGATTGACTATTTATCGCAAGACTGGAGGAATTTACGACGAAAGAGTTAACTATTAAAATGCTAAAACGATAAAAAGATTCCTGCGTAATTATGCTCCATCAAACAAGAATTCTTTCTTTCGAAGGCGATTATATTTTCTGATTTACTATAAGGACGAATCATAGACTGTTCAACACTTGAATTCATATATATAAATATATAAGATTACCTTCTGAAAAAAAGTGAAGTTTCATGCTAAGGTAGAATCTTTTTGTAAAATTCCCAAATACAAGGAGTGTCTCGTGACCAATGGTAAAGCGCCTACGACGAGGGACGAACACCCGCACCTGGAAAGTAAATACTAAGAACCTGTTTCGCACCATTTTCCCACAACGAGGGGAACACGTGCACCGATAATGGACGACCAAGTCGAAAAATTAGGAGCTCTCAGATAATGTGATCGGGAGCAACCATGTACGATGAGCTCCGCGTTCACCATGAAAGTTGTTGATATCTTGATGTGCTTTTAGAAAAGAAACACAACAATTGAATCCAGATTATTTCAATAGTTTAAAATGACGCATTACTTCCGGAAAGAGAAATATTTTCGCCACAGGCAACTGCAGGCCATCCGACACGAGCTGCAGCTTCAACGTAGATAGGGTCGCGCTGAAAAGGGGGAATTAGAAATAGAAAATTAGCAATCCTATTTGTAAAAAAGTGTCCATTTCATATGGTTTTAGTTTGTCTTTTACTTAAAACGTGATTTTTACCATAGATAATACAATAATTGCTTTTAAAGTATAACTGTCCTGGGTTCTGATATTAATTATTAATTTTCTATTATTAATGCTCAAATTATATTATAAATATTAAACACAACAAACACAAAACCCAATCGAGATAATACTTTAAATTACGAAAATTAAGTTTTATTTAAAATATTAGAAAGAATATTTAGCAACGATTGAAATTTTCTAAATGTATATAAAAATAGAAATAATAGAATATAAATGTATATTATTACAATATGCAATATAGTATATGGTTTGGTGTTTATAATACGTGATCGTATGGTGAAAAGAAGTTTCACCGTAGCCAGAGTTGTGTCTAATAATCAACTCCATGTTTATGTTCAGAACTCAATATTTGAGATTCTGTGAAATAACCTTGTATTTGTTACTATGAATGTTAGTATATATTATATAGGTACCAATGTGTCTGATCGATTACAAAAAACAAATGCAAAAGTTATCATAGTAGCTTGAGTATATTTGGACACCACAGACACACACACACACATATATATATATATATAACGACTGAAAGCCGTTGTAAGGTATCCACCCTCTAAATTGCCTCCCGGAAACTTATTAATGTTGATGGGCCGTTTTATTAATGTTGATGTCACAAGAGAGAAAACACATAAAACTTGCAAGCTCCTAGATCCACCTCCCTTTGACCACCAGTGGTTCGGATCGAACCCGGTACTCTATGCTCCACACAGCGCTGTCTTCCCAACAAGCCAGTTTGAGCGATGTTTGTTCATATATTGACATTTCAACACATCGTTCACTGTTTGTCATTCTATTTTAATGCATCCCAACCTATGAAATTTAAACTCTAAGGCTCGTGGCGCATTTTAGAATGAGCTGCACTGATCAAAAAGCCAATAACACCAATTCATGAATAATAATCAAACATTTAGTTTTCATGATTGAATTTACACTTGTGTATTTCTAATATTAGCTAATCTTTTAACAAAAAAAGAAAGAAAAAGTTGGTTTACGAAATTATTTTTAGAATTTATAAATCACAACTCAGAAAGATACTTTCGTATTGAATAAGAATGTTTCGATGTATTTTACTTCTTTAAAAACTATTCAATGATGGTTCAAATGATTTTGAGAAGGTAACATTTTTTCAAAAAGTGCTTGAGGGTTTGTCGTCGTCCGGAATCACGAGTTTCCATTGTTCATATAAGCATTTGTATCAAATTATACCTCATCAGGTATAATTTGTCCAAGATACTCATATTGGACATATTGTGTCCGTCTCGAGAATTCAACTGAAGAGATGTTACTCTTTTACTACAAACTTCTTTTAACTGAACCTCAAGAAAGCAATCTTCTGAATGCGTACCAAAATCATGGAACGATGAAATAAATGATGGGGTAATCCTACAAGTCAGAGTAAGATTACCACTTCATTTCTGAATAACTGCAGATAATAAATAATTTAATTATAAGAAATGTAAGCAAAGGATTCATTCGAATTGCAAAAAACACGTGAAATATTTCTTAATGTGGAGGTAGGAAAATATAAAATATCCTATACATATTTTAACATTGACCCACACAAATAAAAGAAAAAACAAAGACAAAGAAACTTTCTTAATCATTTCCGTAGATGTTATTTTTGAACAAATGCTGAAGTTGAATGTTGTCTCAGCAGTACATATGATAATATTTTGTCCAATTTATACCAAATCATATTTTGTAAAACTGTTACCAAAAATATAAAACACTGAAAGAAAAGACTTACTGTGGAGGAAACAAAACTTTTCACTTGTCGAAAATCGACTGAATGAGAACTGTTACCAGATGGTTGGATAACTTGCCCTTTTCCAAAAGAACTGGTTTTCGACATAATATTCCACCTGTTTATCAATTAAGTATCATACCATGGGAGATAGAAAACAAAAGTAAACATGAGCAACTATTACTAAGTAACCATTAGTGGAAGTGTTTTTCTTATTATGTTTCATACGAAAAATACGGATACTATTTGACAAAAATATTGATAGTGTTGTGCGTTATTCTCCAGAGCAATAGTCGAGTAAAAAATGGCGCTTCTACTTCAAGAAAATGATTCGTCAAATGCGCATCAATGCCGTTTCACAAGCTATTCAAATAATACCAAATGGTCTTTATTTATCCGACAATTTTTACACACGAGAAAAAGCTGCGCAACTTTATAAGGCACAATGAGACACTATTAAGTTTATTCAATAAGATTAAATTTGTGTCAGTCAGCGCTACATTTTCATAAAATTAAAAATATGCGAGAAAAGTAGTTTTTACGTTGGAATTTCATATTTGAAAATTTAAATAAAAGTTTTTATGCCAAAATTTTTCTCGTTACATTTTTTATCCTATTTTTCCCTTTTTTTTTTTAAAAAAAAAAGTATTTTTATTTTACTATTTCTATTTTTATCTCTCTGAAAGTATTATTTTGCATTCTCTGTGATTCAACTTGTTTTTATTAAAAAATTTCTTTCCTGTTTATGATTTTAAAATTGCTTTATATATTTATTTATTTTGCTAAAAAATTTTCAAATTAATAATGTTTATATATATATATATTATGAACTTATTTCGCATATCATAAAAGCACAAATTATAAAATGTAAAATCTATATTATATAGTAATATTTATTTTTCACACAGAAAAAGGGCATATGACATCATCATTTAGTATGAGACCACAGTGAATTCTCCGGTATAAGAAGGTTACTGAAGCAGAGCTACATTTGACAACCAATTTCTTCATGAGTGCTATAACAGATATGGCTCTTGCTTCAAATTGAAATGAACTTTTTACATGATAATTATCAAAATAAGAGAATTCTAAAAAGCATTTACGGCTTAGGCATATAAAAAAGAAAGATATCATTTTTCTACAGATATCCATGTGTAAAAATGGGTATTCGCATCTATGGTTTCTTTAATTTTTTTATATTTAGACTCATTACATATTCCTAGAAGTGAATCAGAAGAGTTTGTTTAAAGAAATTGACACGTGAATAATTATCAATTTTTTTTGCATAAATGAGATAACTCATCATTAGTCTCGTGTATGAATAATGACTTTTGAGAAAATCAAAGAACAGAAAGTCATTCCTAATTAATTCAAAGTTTTCCTAATAAAACTGACTGAAATTTCACAAAAATAATTAAAAGGGTTTTTTTTAATTACGAGAAATTAGCTTTTCACCTACTTTAAAGACCTTAGTTTTCTCTTGTGGAAGACTGAAATAAATTTATGAAATGTTCACTCCTTTGGTAAATGAACATTTTGGTTTATTTCATTCTTTTAAAGTAAGAAGTTTCCTTCCAAATATATCGAGTTTAAAAATTCTCTTGATTCTTTGAAGAATGTAAATGCCGAATAAATCCCTTGTTCAATTCTTATGAACAAATATAATTTTATTTGTCACTGAAATTCCATAAGAAGCTATCATTCAACGAATTAGCTTAAATTTTGGTGGAATGGCATGGGTGTTGTTTGATATGGGAGTCTTCTCTTCATATCTATAATTATCACCGGGTGTTGTCGAGTAATTTCAAGGCAGGTTGTGCTCAAGGTCCATAATGTAGCTTTAATGCAACGTTTATGTTCAATTACTGTGGAATAAAGGTTTCACCAGTGCTTAGTAGCAGCACCACTATCTTCGGAATGAACAGTTCTATTTTCCATTTAGCTACTGTTGAACAACTTGCAATGTATGTCTTAATTTTGCTATCCTTATGTTCGATTGTTGGGGAGAGTGGTTGGAAATTTTCCGCACTTTCCTGTGACACATTAATAGGGACCAATACGTTTGAAAAGTTCTTTCGAAAGAAAAACATTGTAGACGTTAAAAAAAAAGAAGTTTTCTAACAGCATCATGTCATCTACTGCGGAGTCTTTATTAACACAATAAATTCATGAAAAAAAGCTCTACTTTTGGTATAATACATCGCTTTTTCTTCTAAGTGTTCTCAGTTCTAATCATACCAAACCTTACATGCTCTCTTCAAAACGACCCTATTATTCAAGATGAAAGCGCGACTTCCTATAATAATTACACAAGTTGGCATAGTTGGCCTGAAATCGAAAGCGCCCACAAATATTACGCCAGGGTTTTAAGTTAACAGTGGAAACAGATCATTAGTGAAAAGATCATTAATTTTATTGGCTCCATCAATTTTGGCCAATTATGCATCATCCATTTTCAAGGCTTCCCATATTAATTCTAAATATATATTCTTGCATAAGAAAGACAAAATTTATTTGAAGAATGTTATTTCATATTCTTGGAATATCGGCTTTGCATTTAATGTGCATTTTAAGAACATTCAGTAAGCTATTAGAAATTTTGAATTTTAATTTATCAGTTGTTTTATGAAAATGAAACAGTTGTCAGAAAAACCATAACTCCAGATATTAATGAAAAATTTCATATAATATACGTTTAAGAATAAATTATTTCAAATATTAAATTTGATAATTATTACTATGCAATCATTTATAAATGGATGTTATTAATGTAATTTGAAGTGTTCAATAGCAAATCAATGGTGATTACCAAAAAATGTGACAATCTGGCTTTCTAGTCTCCAGTCCATCAGTTTCTGGGTTCGATTTTCCTTAGAGTGGAGGCACTTATAGTGTTTCGGAATTCACGTTTAACTTCAGATCTTAATCGAACTATTTTTCATGTATAAAATGTAACCGCAGAAGGGCAAACAAACCCAACAAAAAATACTAGTAATAATAACGTGATTGGTAAGGACCTCCTCTTTGTGATAATTTCTGATGAAGTGAAGGTTTATTAGGTCAATAAAATCCCCGCCGTCTCGTAGTGTTGTGCTTGCTTGATGTGGTTGAAATTATTTTTAGCAAGGGAGGCAAAGCTACATTTCTTCAATCGGTTAAGAGGCTGAGATAAATGCAAAAGAGCGTTACCTTCGCGTCCGAACAAAAGCTGTTTCGATTTCTGATCTCTCGGAACATCAACGTACTATCAGCAGAAATAGGTAATAAGTAACGAAACAAGTTCAGTCAGTCCCTACAGTAACGCATAGACATAATATTACATTACTTTCATTTTAGATAAAATTTAGGATATGTTAAAAATTTTACTCTTACAAATTATTAATTCAGATTTTACTTGAAATTTTGCTTAGTTAGAAGTACGAGTTTTCATCGAGGAATTTGTATTAAGACTCATTTTATTCGTCTTTGTTGGACGGCTAATAAAACGTCAAAGACTAAAGTCACTCGCGTGAAATTTATACTATATGAAACATAAAAAGAAAAATTGTTCATCCTTCCTAAGAGAAGTTTATCATTTGGAAAAAATTCTTCTATTCCTATATGATAAACAGGAAACGTTAGACAAAAAGTTACTTTCACACAATCAACTAATTTTTTTTAATATTACATTATTTTTGTTTTTTTTTATTTAATGATAGTTATCTAAATCATCTTTGTAAAAAATATTTTAAAAAACCCTCATCAAATGTACAAGTTGTTGTTAAACATTTTTGGGTTTCATAAAGAACTGAGTTTTTGCTTCGTCAAACCAGGCAACTGCATTGGACTCCATTCATTTAGATGGACTTCACAAAAATATAAATTAAATATATCCGTCTCTGAATATTTTAATTGAAATCAAATAAATTAGAACAGTAACACTATTTTTATTCTCTGTATATTGAACTGAACTCCTGTATATAAGTCAGACCCAACACGTACATAAACAATTAATCTCTTCGATAGAACAGCGCTAAAAGTAATTCATTAGAACAGTTTTGACATGAACTATTTTAGTTGATTTTCTTCTTTTTCAATACCTTAAAGCTGCTTTGAAAAATATGATTAAAATCACTTCTTCGGTTATTTGTATGCTGGGATCAGTTTTGCAGGGTCCTATCCATTTGTAAGGGTCCTATGCAGCTGACTAGTTTGAACTAGTCATCTGCATAGGACCCTAACATTATAGTTGGGACAGTGCTAAATTTTTATAATGGATTTTAATTATTTGGGTAAACAATATCCAGATTTTGTAAAAATAAGAAGTTCTAAGTTTCTAATTATAGTAAGAGTATTAAATGAAATACTTTGTACCTGTTCTATGTGACACGCAAGTGTCAATAATAAATAATTTGATCAATTTTTACTCATTAAATATTGCTTTAAATATCAAACTTAACAACTGTTTTGATCACCTGCTCTCACATTTTTTGCGAGTTTTCTAAATGAAATATCTAAACATTAAGTAATTATTTTTATATTACTCATAGGAATAATACATTACATCGCATAGAGAGAAAAATGGAACATAATTTATAATAATTGTTCGAAATATCTGTACTTTTCTGGAAAACAAAACCATTACTTCTACTTAAAATTTTAAATTGTAAAATCACTTATATTGTTTGGACATACAATATAGATGATTTTCTTTATACCATATTCTTTTTTTAAGTACTCAAACTTAACAATAGCTTTAAAGATCAATGCAATTTGCGTTATAATGCAACTTTATTTTGTATATATATATATATATATATATATATATATATATATATATATATAT